>JXTB01000380.1:0-13866 GCA_002914805.1 Parasponia andersonii
TGCCATTTAATCTCTGCAGGGCTTAAGACCAGATTTCAGTAATTCTAATAAAAATCAAAGGAAATAAACTAGATATTAACTAGATTAGATCTTAAACATCAGCGACGCCAAAAACTAAAATAAAGTAAAGAAAGGCACCTAAACTATAAAATTTATTCTTCTAAAGCAACTAACCCAAGACTAAAAATACACAAGATAACTCTATTTTCATAGAGTTATCAGTCATCGTGAGGCAGGCACACCGTGGTCAAATCTTGCTGGGTGAAGGCAATGGGGGTGGCAGAGGCACATCTTTCACCAACCCTTAAATTGTTCACGGAATATCTCATCCCCCTCAGGCGCTTCACCCTCTCTTCGGTTTTTTTTAGGCATTTTTCCTTCTCCTCCTGACCCTAGGTCGGCTCAGGTCTACCCACAATGGTCGGCACTATCCTCAGGGCCTGCTCTCCTAACCCAGAGGCTTGGGTCTGCTTGCCTTTTTCGGGCCTAGTGGCGTCTTTCTGCGGCTAGATTCCGCCGGTCTTTATGTACTGCTTCAATTTGCCGGCATGAATTGCCATAATAACCTGTGCATAAATGTTGTGACAATTGATGGTGTCATGTCTGTGATCTGTGTGAAATTGGCAGTACCTGTTCCTATTTTTCATGTACTCAGGAACGCCGGATTTGGGCGGGTCTTTGAAAATGCCCCTGTCCCTGTTTTAGAGGTAGATCACATCGATCGACGTGTTGAGCTTGTACTTTGGCAGTAGGTCACGGGACACCTTCCTCCTCTTACTGCCTTCTTGACCGCCTTGGGTGGGAGCTTCCTGTTTCGGAATCAGCCCTAAGTTTGGCGCGGGCCTCTTTACCCCATGCAGGGTCGGGGTTTGCGTCGGCGCTGTTATTATAGCGGCGGATGCCTTGGGTGTTTTCTGGCGGCTTTCCAGCATCCTGAATACCCCTTTCGATTTGGCCTAGACATCTGCCATATTATACAGAAGGTTCAAGAGCAGGTGGTCCGATAGCATTGATCCTAGCTGCAGGCCCCTAACGAACGAGCTCGCGGCTTGGACCGAATCGGCATTGTTCACTAGGGACATCATCTCCAGGAAACGTGACACGTTTGTTCTCTCGGAGACTCGTTCACGGTTTGTTCTAGCCGGTCAAGGTCTTGCATGGTTTTTTGCTGCCTCTGGGCACCTGCATACTGCTTCAAGAAAATCTTCGAACTCGATTATGGATTTCTCTAAGCGCTATCTGAACAATAATAGGTCTGGTCCCGCCAGGGTTATAGAGAAGACTTTGCAAGTTACAACTTCGTCCATGGTTTCCAAGGCCATCTTCTACTGAAAATGGTATATGTGATCGAGGGGGTCAGTTTTCCCCTCGAACAGCCTGAAGGTTGGAGTAGTGAAGTCTCTTGGCTTGGGTTCCAACTGGATCCAATTGGCGAAGGCCGTCTGGCCGATCCCTCGCACAGTTTGCTCAGCCAGGTAATCGGGGGTCTGGCTGTGATGGGCCCCAAGCCTCTTACTCAACTCTGCCATTATTTCTTGCTTCCAGTTGGGAAGCACACCTTCAAGGATTTCTTGGTGTCTTCCGTCCACCACCGCTCCGGCTCGGAAAGGCCTCGTCTAGCTTTGTTGCTCTCCCTGCATCTGTGATCGAGATGGGGCAAGCATTTCCCTCGGCGGTTGACCCCCAGACTCTTGTTGGACTTCTGCATCAAAATCTTCCCTTTGCTCGCTCCTGGCTTCGCTTGCCAGCAGCCCCTCGAGGCGGGCGTTATCTCTGTGCACTTCTGCGACTTCATCTTTTAAACCCAAGACGGCCTCGTGGGCAATCTCTGCTTTCTGGCATGCTTCTCTCAGGGCGGCAAGCATCTGGTCCAGCTTTTGCTCCAGTCCAGGTTGTGCTCCTCGGGAGCTTCCTTCGATGTCGGGTGGATTCCCGTCGGCATCGGGACATGTGCTTCTGGTTGTCATTCTTGAAGGTGCCATCTTCCAATGTTGTATGATTTTTTGTTTGGGAAGAGTGCGATCGTGAGACTCCAACTCTTCCTCTCATACTCAAAGAAAAAATGTTTCCCACAGATGGTGCCAAACTGTTAGAGCGGTTTCCACCAGCTATCCACGTGTCACTGAACCACTGATGTCGTACATTCCAACTGTCTTTGTATCCTTGCTATCTTGAAGTTCTCCTGGCTTTAGGCAAGGTTGGAGAGCCAGGGGTGGCCACTTGCAAACACTCTCCAATGCTTAAGTCAGTGGTTTTTCTTGGTAGCCAGGATTTAGTTTTTCTTTATATCAGGATTTAGTTTTTCTTTATATCAGTATATATTTTTCTCTTCTCATAAAATTTTTAGATATCTCTTTTTTATGCATACATGCCCCCTTTTTCGGGGGCTCCTAGCCTATATATGTAGTCTTGGGACTATGAACCTCATGGTTCTCAATCCCAGGACAGAGTACCTTCTCTCATCTGGACCTACTTCAGAGATCACCGGCCATGATAACCATAATTCTCCTTGTATCGTCGAGGCCTGATTTCCACCGTCCCTTATGGCCCGAGTCTATCAGGGGTGAGACTTTTACAAGCTGCTGTTCTGTCAGGACGATTTGCCCAATGCGCGCACCTTACTCAGGATCGCATTAAATGTCCTGTCTGGGTCTGGAAAAGCGCATTACCATTCGGGGGTCTTCTGGAGGAAGACCCCTAAGCCTCCCGACCCCCAGCTATGGAAGTAGGGAATGAGTTGGGCCGGACCAGTCTAGGATCTGGAATGGAGCGGTTTGGCTCTTGACAGCCCACGGGCCCATGAAGTACCACGTGCAACTCGCGTGGCTTTAAACTGGTCACTCTGGACACGTAACGGATAATGCATACCCTTCGTGGCCTGTTTTGCCATGTAATCATCCACGTGATACTCGGTCTAGGAATGGGCCCTAGAGTTATAAGCTAGACTATATAACTTACTTAAGTTGGGTGAAGGATGGTGAAGTTTGAAGAACTTGGTTCGATTCAAGTATGGGTCTATATATAAATAAGAGAAAAAAGATTTTGTATGGTGCCAATAGAGAATAAAAAGAACGAGAATAATCTCAGTGATTCTTAAAAGGTATATATATATATATATATATATATATATATATATATATATATATATATATATATATATATATATATATATATATATATATATATATATATATATATATATATTTATGGAGCTTACTATTTTTCAAAATTGACTACCGACTTAAGACAAAAAAAAAAAATAGTGACAACATACTATTTTAATAACACGCTTCTTGTTAACCACTACAAATAAACACTCATAACTAATTAATTCATAATCTACATATACTTAAACCAATAATTACCTCTTTCTTCAAAATATAGTCTATAAATTTATTATAAAGATATAAACTCTCATTAAACTCATATCATGTGCGTACTCACAATAACTACCTATTTCGTATCAAAGAAAATTCTAAACCCATAATTTATAATTTACGTGTAACATCTTTCTAAAACCCACAAAATTCCTAAAATCAAATAATCTTAGTACTAAAATAAGCCTCATAAAATCTAACATTTCATATACGACACACTTAAATAAACTTGCTGAGAAAATCATATATTTTCATTAAGCATGATATCACCAATATCATTTTCATTTCTTTTTTTTTATTTTTATTTTGAAGATTAGTAGTAATCCTATAAATATTTTCAAATGTAAGATAATTCAAATCACAAAATATGATATGCAATACATTTATTATTGGTGCTCTAATTACGTGAGAAGTTAGGTGTTATTTGGAAATTTGAGATATTACAATTTTCTCCTTCTAATAAAAATTTCATCCTCAAAATTTGCTTACCAAATAATTTTGGATGCTGGTTTCTTATTTTATCTTCCCGCTCCCATGTAGCCTCCTCTATAGAATGGTTTCGCTACAGAACTTTAACTAAAAAGGCTTTTTTGTTTCTTAAATCTTTCTCTTTTCTATTCAAAATCTGAACTGGACATTCCTCATAGATTAATTTTGGATCCAGTTCAAGCGGCTCCTGACTAAGAACATGGGATGGATCTGATAGATACTTCCTTAACATAGAAACATGGAAGACATTATGTATACCTGAAAACTCTAGGGGTAATGCAAGCCAATAGGTGACATTCCCAACTTTCTCAAGGATCTCATCAGGGCCCATAAATCTCGGGCTCAACTTTCCTTTCTTTCCAAATATCACTACACTTTTCATAGAGTCAATCTTGAAAAACACTTTATCACTAACAAAAAAATATAAAGGTCAATGTTCTGGACCTGCGTAGAATTTCTGTCGATTTCGAGCTATTATCATACGTTTTCTAATCTTCTCAACTACCTCAGTCTTTAATAATATCAGGACTCAAATAACGTAGTTCTCTAACCTCATCCCAATGAATTGGAGATTTGTATTTTTTACCATACAATATCTTATAAAGTGCAACACTGATCGTAGCTTGAAAGCTATTATTATAGGAGAATTCAATCAGTGGTAAATAATGATTTTATGACCTTTGGAAATCTATCACACAAGTTCTAAGAATATCTTCTAAGATCTGAATAGTTCTCTCAGCTTGACCATCTATGTGAGGAAGGAATGTAATACCAAATTTTAAGCTAGTTTCCAATGCTCATTGTATACTCTCTTTGAAATAAATTTGACATCTCTGTCTGAGATTATGGAAACTGAAATTCTATAAAGTCTAACAATATTTTTAATATATAATGTTGCGAGTTTATCCGTAGAGTAGGTCATAGAAATTGGAATAAATGAGCTACCTTAGTGCATCTATCGACTATCACCCAGACTGTATCCTGACGAAATACTATCTTTGGTAACCCAGCTACAAAGTCCATAGTAATTTCCTCCCATTTCCACTCAGGTAACTAAAGTGGTTGCATCTCTCCTGCTAGTCTCTTTTGTTCAGCCTTAATTTGCTGATATGTTAAGCAACGTTCTACGAACTTGAAAATATCTTTTTTTATTCCTACTAACTAGTAAAGACTCTTCAAATCATTGTACATTTTAGTAGTACTTGGATGGACTGAATATGGAGTATTGTGTGCTTTTGTGAGAATTTTTTCCTTGATATTTCTATCATCTGGTATATAGAATCTACCATGAAATCTAATGACTCCTTCAGCAAAAATACTAAAATTTGACTTTTTCCCCCGACTTCGCTAATTTTTTATGCCCAATCAATTCCAGATCTTCTTTTTTGCCTAGTTTGATCCTGTCTAATAAAGTAGGTTGTAAAGTCTTAGCAGATAATTGACTAGTAATCAACTCAATACTAAATCTACATAAATTCTCCTACCAGGGTTTCTCTAACTCGTATAAAGCTGCCAAACTACCAGATGATTTCCTACTGAGTGCATCTGCTCCAATATTGGCTTTTCTTGGATAATAACTAATATCACAATCATAATCTATTACCAATTCTAGCCAACGTCTTTGTCTAATATTTCATTTTTTCTCAGTGAACAGATACTTCTTTTATGATCAATAAAGATTTTACAATGTATCCTATATAAATAATGTCACCAAATCTTTAATGCAAATATCACTACTGTCAGTTCTAAATCATGAGTAGAATAGTTACACTTATAATCCTTTAGCTGTCCAAAAGCATAGGCAATAACTTTTCCATTTTGCATGAGGACACATCCTAAACCTTATTTTGAAGCATCACTATAAATAACAAACCCCTATATACCTAAAGGTATAGTTAGAACTAGTGCTGAAATTAATCTCTGCCACAATTCTTGAAAACTCTTTTCGAACTCATCAATCTATATAAACTTGTTACTCTTCCTGGTTAATTGTATAAGTGGCATAGTTGTCTTAGAAAATCCTTCAATAAACCTTTTGTAATAGCTAGCCAAACCCAAAAACCTTCTGACCTCTGTAACATTAGTAGGTCTAGACCAATCATTAATTGTCTCAACCTTGGTTGGGTCAATAGAAATTCTATCTTAAGAAACAATGTGACCAAGGAATGATACTTTTTCTAATCAGAATTCACATTTCCTGAATGTGGCATATAACTGTTTTTCTTTCAATATTTGCAAAGTGATTCTCAAATGTTCCCTATGCTCTCCTCTAGATCGTGAATACACCAAAATGTCATCAATGAATATAATAACAAACTTGTCTAGGAATTCCTTGAATGTTCTGTTTATCAAATCCATAAACACTACTGGAGCATTGGTTAGACCAAATAGTATCACTAGAAACTCATAATGGCTATATCGAGTTCTAAAGGTAGTCTTTGGAATATCTTTTTCTTTGACTCTCAACTGATGTTAACTAGATCTTAAATCAATTTTTGGAAATATAGAAGCACTCTATAGCTAATCAAACAGATCATCGACATGAGGTAGGGGATACTTATTTTTTACAATCACTTTGTTAATATCTCTATAGTCAATATACAATCACATAGTGCCATCTTTCTGTTTTACAAACAAAACTAGCACACCCCATGGTGAAAAGCTAGGACGTATAAATCCTTTGTCTAGTAATTCTTGTAACTGAGTCTTCAACTCCTTTAATTCTAATGGGGCCATCCTATAAGGTGTCTTAGAAATAGGTGCAGCACCTAGTACTAAATTATTGGCAAAATCAATCTCTCTTATAGATGGCAAATCTGGTAAATCCTCTTTAAGCACTTTCAGAAAATCCTGCACAACTGGCACATATTCAGAGCTCAACTTCTGCTTAATAAATATATCAAAATCACTGGCCAAATCTCCTATACCACTTTTTTCTAATAATTTCTGAGCTTTTATAGTTGAAATCAAAGGAAACTTGGTTTTTATATTGAGTACCCATAAGTAGAATTGTTTAGTATTAAGAGGATGAAATGTCACCATTTTCTTCTTACAGTCAAATGGGTGGAAAATAATAATAGAATTAAGCATGATAAGTTGGGATTTATTTTAGTTAATCTTTATAGAGTTGGATATAAAGATAATCCTTTCATTATGGCAACTCAAGCAAGACAAGTATTTTATATTGATGATCCATTACAAAAGGGTGGTCTATTATGCTAACACATGAATCATGAAATGTCACCATTGATGATAACTTACTTGATGATGACTCATTTACTGACCTCAAAACTATAGGTATAGAGTTTAGAGAGAAGGACATATTAGATATTGTTGCTTCAACATCGGGTCGCAATTACGTCGATGGTATTTAGATATATATTTGATGATATAATTGTGCGTGTCAATTTTATGCAATAGATAAATATTTAATGATATAAGTGTGAGTATTAATTTTATTATGTTCATCTTGTTTAGCATTTTCTAACTATTATGTTTTATTTTCAGATGAATAGCAAGAAGAGGTGATGAAGATGATGTCCACAATGAAGAAAATGAAGAAGAAGAAGGTATGGATGCATATGAAAAAATGGTGTGCAGAGAGGTAACATTGTGTAAACAAATTATCAAAAGGAGATTCAAAGGGAATCAACTTATGGTAGAATGTAATGCCCTTGGACTACCAACCAGGAACGTAGCCACCGAGCTAGAGACTTACTTAGATGTCGTAGCTTATATTATGGTTCTGATCACTATTGCCACATGGCACAAGATGGAGGGCGATCTCTGAGAAAAGATTTGGGACGATGTTGTGGTAACAGATAATATTCTTAATTAGTCTTGAATTCTATATGATGAGTATTTATATTGTTATAAATATTAATTTGAATCATTTATAGTGTACATATGTCATAACAAAAGAATGTAGATCCTTTATAATGAAATCTATGGGGAAAAAATAGAGCCAATTTAAAAACTACTTAACCTCCGGTATAATATACAAGTATAAGAAGGATGCTAAATATAGGGAATAGAATCCTACGGCTTTGACTCACCTTCCATTATTTGTAAATATATTTCCAAACGATTGGGTTATATTTGTTATAGATCGACTATTCCCTGAATTTCAGGTATGATATGATAAGTTATATAGGGACTATTTTCAAAACTTGTCTATTTTTATTTGATACTAATCTTTGGTAATGTGTTCATGGGCAAAAAGGGCGGTCCAATAATAAAGAAGAGCAAAATATAAGGAGTATATTCATCGCATATCTAGGAAAAAGATTGCAATCATTGTAAAAGAACTTAAGAAAACATGTGTGACTGATAAAATAGAACAGGTGGAATTATAGAAAGCTACATGTTAGGACCGTAAGGGAAGATATCTCAATCTCACAGCTCAAGCAACAGGAGACCGAATTGTAAGTTCTTCTTACTTCTACTTAAAATCTTAGTCTGTATATTTGTTTCTATATTTAACTAATTTTGGTATCTCCTTTAGGATGATTTGTATGATATGAGGTTCTGAGGATATATTCAGGAAATCAACTCACATGACATATTAACATAGGCATTGGGACACCTGAGTACTCTGGTTGTGTGTATTCTATAGGAGCCTATGTAACTCAAAGGAATATATTCCACAGACCTTAGGGAAGCCTAAGAGTATTTTAGAACAACAATTCACTTTCTAATAGAATAAGGAAAATTAATGGAAGATGTAATTTCAAAATATTCAAAGTAAATATGATAATCAAGAAAGATGTCTTCAGGAATTAAAGGCTAAGTTATTTGGTACCACCTATCAAGAGTTAACTCCCCAGCCACCTGAGTTACACTTTCCCCAGCAGTCACTTGAGTCACATTTTTCATAGCAACTGCCTGAGCCATACTTTCTCCAGCTACCACCTCAGCCATATTTTCCTTAGCCACTAGATATGTATATTCCTCAGCCACCAAAAATTCAAATTCATGCTACAACCCCTGGTGCTCCAATTCTAGAAGTAGGAACTTTAGAGGTACTATCTTAGCTTTATAACTTTTGTGCCTGAGTCAATTTAATACATATTATGAAATTCACATCCTGGGTTTACATTTCAGGATATTCGATGCAAGTTAGTTGACCTAACACTAGATGTTGTTGCATCAGGTTACGTCATTCAAACAGAAGGACCTATAATTCATGGAGTACAATTAAGTGAGAAAAATTACCGAATATTTGTTGTCAAAGCACATATCTCCAAAGCTTCATTGCCTATTCCAGTGGCCAATATGATAGATACAATGGCAAAAGTTGTGGAAACAATTGTCGCATGGCCTAAAAAGTTAGTATTCATTGTAGGCAAATCTGAGGTATAAAGTCTAATACTCATTACTTTGACAAATAAATAATCATTTTTATTTTATTTAAGTAAATGTTTTGATCTCAGTTACTATTACGAAAGGAGAAAGGGAAAAAGAAACTACTATAAAATGAACCAGAGCAGCCTATTACTTAACCACAATAGGAAGAGTCCAGACATTCATCCTCGTATAGCACAAGACTCGTCAAGTCCTCTTTACAATCCAAGATTGATGTTCTATTAGTTGGAATGTATAACTACAAATTCACACACTGCCATGCAAGTACACATGATCACAAGTAATATAGATTTAAGAATTAAGAGTGTCGAACCCACATGGGTTGATTACTAAGTCTAAGCTAAGTATTAAAATTATCTCAATTCTAATTTTATCTAAACATCCGAACTATAGATTTTGAAGAAATAAAATAAAAGAAACTAAATCATCATGAAAATGAATAAAAGATAAATCAATAAGAAAAATGTTTAGGTTTACTAATTCCCCAACCATTCTCTTGTTATGTTATTTTACAATTTCTTTCTAAAATTAATTAATCCATTAGAGTTGTTAATTGAGAATTCGAATATATTCACAAACTCTATTCTAAGACATAAGTGAAAATACTCAGATAAACTAATATGTTACTCTTAACATAAATTGACTAGATTCATTAAGTTTAGTAATTCTCAAAGAGATTGTACAAGTCACATAGGTATATTCCTATCCTATACAAACTTATCCCAAACTAGGTAATCTTATATTGTTTTACCTAAGCTCAAATTTCTAATCTTTTTCCAAACTTATAGAAATTTCACTCAACAATTTATTTAGTGATCAATTAAATAGAAGTAATAAGTATAAGATAAAATAAATAACTCAACAATAGATTTGATTAATAAAAGAGGAGAGAAATAAATAACCATAAGATTCTAGGTTGGTTCACATAATAAAATTAGACAAAAAATAATTTATTTTATAGCATAAATTGAGAACAATAACATTTTAATACAATGAATTCAAGTAATACAAAATATTAAAAAGAAAAGAGTTTTAGAATTACCCTCCTTTGAAGAGCTTGAAGGTATTCATGGAGGTTGTCAATCTCCTCCACCATCCTCCAACCTTGGTTCTTACTCCCTTGAATTATCCTTCAAAGATTTGCTCTCAATTATACTACTCTCTAAATATGAAAAATATAAAGAAAAACTCATAAGAAAATGAAGAGAAAAAGCTAAGAACAAACTATGATCTTGATGTTGATGAGGAAATTAAGAAATAGAGTATGTTGAAGTATATCTTTATCTTATTCTTACTCATTTTTCTCTCCTTCCATGGCTACAATTCTTTCTTTCTCTCTATCTCAATATACCTCTTACAACCCTAAAGATGGGATTTTAAAGAGACAATTCTTGCAAACTTAAGGCAGGCTGAATTTGGACCTTTAGATCATCAAAAAATTAATCTTTGCCGTTTATTATTAACCTAGGACATAGTGGGTGCTATCGTGGCATCATTTTTGGTGCTGTGGCATTAAAATTTTCCAAGAGTTGGTATTACAGCTCCACTATTGGGCACTGCAGTGCCACATTTCTGCTAGTCTAGCATCGCAACTTCTCGGGTGCACAATTTCTTCATTTGAGCTCCGATTTGCTTTATTTTTGTTGCGTTGTAACCTTATTGGATTTAACTTTGATCCTAATAGTTTGAAAAAACCTATTTAAGAGGCAAAAATTCACCTTAATTCACATCATGTCTCTTGTTTTATTCTCCTATGTATACAAACAAGCAAAACATCAAAACAACAAGGATAATAATTAAAACAACTTAAAATAAACATGGAAATAGTAAAAATTAAGGTAAAATAGCACTAGATAACCCTATTTTTATAGACTTAACATATTCTTCCTAATGTTCTAGAAAGTTTGAAGGGTTTGTACAAATATATGATGAAGAACTATGCTGACTTCTTAATTCATGTCACTTTTGACAATGAGATGTGTGGAATTCTTGGATAATTCTCATATTTAGTTAAGGAGGATATATCGCATATAACCAACTTTGTCGAGATTAGTTCTTCGTGTATCATATTTTACATCAAGTCATTTTTTATATCTTTACTTCTGTTATTTGATTGTTTTATATCTTAATGTTTTGTATTAAATATGCGTATATTATTTTAGAATATTATATGACAAACTTATAGAATATAATCATGTGCATATCATAGTTTTCATTAAACCTTCTCTTATATCAACTATTGGAAATGGCAACGATGAGAATCGTGCAATTGCGATCACGAATCGCTTAACTCTGGGGATAAATGTCACATTGTTAATAACACCATATGACACAGGATAATTCTTTTCTCTTTAATATTTTTGATAGTTATTGAGATATATGTACTATATATGTGTATTTGATTATATTATTTTATAGGAGATATTGGATGTTATTAGTGATCAATACGGTTCATAAAGTGATTTATTTTTTGGATCAATTTAGACATCCTCCTCGAAAAGATGCAAAAACTCTCATCAAACTATAAGTATGTTCAAAACTATTTAAAATTAATAACAATGTTTAATACAATGTTGTATGCATGGTTGATATACTTTGATATGTTTTTACTTTATAGAGCCTTTCAATTATTTAACATACCAACTGAGAGACGTGGTAAGAAAAATGGTCCTAATTGGGAGTCAGATAAGGTATATGTTAAATTTTACAAATTTAAATTATTAGATTAGATTGATTTGTTTTTTCTCACAAATATTAAGAGAAAAATCAATTAGAATTGTAATGCTCACACCAACCAAATAAGATAGAGCTTGTGTGGTTTCTATGTAATGTGTACGATGAGAGAAATGGTCATAGATGCTAACCTATATGAGTATATTATTACTTCTTCGGTATAACTTTCTAACTTAAAAATTATCTTTATTACCTACGCATACTAATTATTAATACATGATTGGAATATAACTTATGCATATTAAATTTATAGTGTCGTAATAAAGACATATACACAATGGACGAGATCAACGAAGTCCGAGAGGAATTGGCCGACAAGCTTATGGATTATGTATTATGATGGGTGACTCACACTACTAACCTATTTATGTTAACTTTGTATCTTTGGTAGTCTAATTAAGTGACTAGAATTATGATTTAGTTTAAGTTCTTCATATAGGACTTAGCTATGTAAAAAATGTAATTTGTATATTGGATTGCTCGAATTTATATGCTGGATTATTGGTTGTTGATTGCAGATTATTTTGAACCATTTTTCGCCAATTTTGGTTCTAATTTGTAATGTATCTAGGGGGTTTAATGTCTATTATATAAGATTCCACGTCGCTTTTTCTACTATGTCACTTTCTATACAAGCGACATGGGGTCTTCCCATACTATTTTACAAATGACATAGTATTATAGAGACCTATCATATCATCTATTTTTACAATATTTATTGAGCGACGTGGTATCTCTACCACATCGTTAAAATAGTTTCTGTAGTAGTGCATCAAACTGACTATTTTTGACAGCATGTCAAATAAATTGTGACAACCCGAAACACAAATATAGACTTCCAGATCCCCTCCAAGAAAAAAAAAGACTTCGAGAGTGAAGTCTTCAATAAACTAACAATGTTTTAACTAGATCTAAATTTTTACAACTATTATCCATTCATTAAAAACCTCATATATATAAAACTAAAACATACATTTAGTTAATGGAGGGAGATCATGGGATGAAAGTGAAGGTGCCATGCGAGCTGCTTTAATGAGGATAGAGTGACCTGGTTCGATAAGATTCTAACTACTATCGCCATTCGAGAATAACCCAGATCCGAGAAGAGAGAGAGAGAGAGAGAGAGAGAGAGAGAGAGAGAGCTAAGTTTGTGTTGATGTGGAAAAAAAAACTAAAACCAAGGTCTTGTAGTAAGTTTTTTTCTTTCTGAAGGATCGATAGCAACAGAGCGCGCATGTTCGGGAGGGAAATTTGTTGAAAAATAGGAGAAAGTAACAAAATAAAGAGAAATTGTGTTGTGTTCATAAGGGTAGTCATGGAGTATGTAAAATTGCTCTCTCTAAACATTCATAGAAATGTAACAAATTTTTTCTAGAAAAGAAATTTTCAAAACCACTGCTAAAAAAGTAAAAAGTAGCAAAAAGGCTCTTATTCCCCTTAATTTTCCTATATCATTTTCAGACTTTGGTCTTTTTTTTTTTTAATGTCCAGTGGCCACAAAAATTTTACCCATCTAGCAGTTTTTTATCCTTAAATGTCCAAAAATACTCTTAAAATTTCTTAGAAATTACAACAAAACTATAAGACCAATAAATAAATAAAGATACAAAAGGTATAGATAAAGCTGAAAACGAAAGAAACGAAACCATTATCAGACCTTGAAACAAAGACTAAGCATGCTCTCTACTGATTGGTCGAAAGATATTTAATTAACAATAATAAAAAGAACCAGCTCATAAAGATAATTAACTACTTACTAGGCCTATGGGGGGAATTAGTTCCATTCTCCAACTCTAAACAAGATAATCTGTAACACCCCCTAGTTTAACCATATTATCATATACAGTCAAACTATGAAGTATTATTCTTTCTTAAACATTACCTTTTGTTTTGATAAAAAGGT
>JXTB01000380.1:22293-48537 GCA_002914805.1 Parasponia andersonii
AACTTTCTAGAACTTTAGGACAAAAGAAACTGCATGGTATTTCTTGTTAAAAGTGTCTTTACAAAATGTACAATCAAAAGAGGTTTTCACTAGTCGATTTTGCCATCAGCAGTAATATTTACATTACACCAAAATATCTCAAAACAAAAATGTCGCCCACAGGTCAAGCTCGTCTACATCTGTATGATCACGGCGACAAAAGGCAAGCCAAGTAACCAGCTAGTCAATAACAAAATATGCCTCCTCATCTGCATCACAAAACTAAAATGAGCTAAAGCTCAGTAAGTAAAAACTATGCATGCTTATGTATGCTTTAAAATCTCGTAAAGTTCCCATTGTACCCTTTTCTTTCTTAAACATTTTAGTTCATTTATTTTCCTTAAAATTTAAACTTAGTTGGGCCCCTTAGCATATTGCTTGTTCCGTAAGTCGATAGACCGTGTTAACATTGGGCGGAAACTCTGGCCAAGAGTAAAAATAAGGTGCGACCGTCATGTGAGGTTTTTTTTTTTTTTAAAACTCCTTTCCTCATCAAAGGGGCATCCCACACCGCGCTAATATTTTCCCGCTTCAACGAGACACATCATAAGATCTGCAAGTCCCGCTTCAACGGGAGAGTCTGCATCAACAGACTTACCTACCTAGCTCTGACAGACTAACAATTGCCATTAAAACTTATCTTGTAAAATTGGTACAATGGTACTCACTTTCAAATACTCTTATAATAAAAGTCTCTATTTGCATGCAAAACATGCCACGCATATGCCATTTCATAACTTTCAGGAATAAGTAAGTTTCACATAAATATATCTTTCATATAGTTCTTGTGACGCAGTTGTAAGTCTTTTCTTACCTCGTGTCTTGAATAGGAATTGATAGTGAAAAGGGTCAATATCCTCTAGAGATTGGTGTGCTAATCACCTATCATAAATTACTATTATTCAAGATGCACATTTTACAAAAAGAATGCATTAAGATATTTGAACAATACCGAAATCAAAACTTTCACCAATTTAGGAAACTTAATCTTAAAATGACTCAGGAGTGTATAAATCACTTAAGGTACTTGGTAGTCAATAACTAGCATTGAAAAACTGTTCAAAAGTATTTAAAGTACGAATGCTAGTTCATTAGTACAAAATGATCCAAAATGGCACATAATTTTGTAAAAACAAGTCCATTTGCTCCTAAATGGTACCATTTCATTTTAAAAACATTTGGACAGCACCTCCCCTATTTTAGGGACATTTCCACATAATTAAAATCATAGTTTTAAACCTGCCATAACAATTAACAATCCAATTCCCACATAAACACATCAAAGAGGATCATTTGGAACAACCTAAGTGCATTTGAATTCCTTTCAATCTTTTACAAAGTTTAAACGACTTTTACACTTGTGTGCAATCTTAACCAGCCATCAAATAAGTGTAATAACTATTAGAATCAATAAAATATATACTATAAGTTTAAGAAATCAGATTACAAATATGGAAAACTTAATCTACCACCCATGAAAATACTAAAATCCATAAATAGCAATCTTTGGGGCCTTAGGTTTAACTTTAATCCTCCACCTAAATTTTATGTTTCCAGTGATATATAAGGTTCCTAGGATCATTATTCACCAAATAATTGCTTTGGTTTAAGGGCTAACATAAAAGAAATTAACTATAAGTTCAAAATCATACATAATGCTCACTTTGACTAGTTTGAGCTTTTGTTGGATTTCTTGCCTTCTACCTCCACCAAACTGATTCTCTAAGCTTAGAATTAGATTTTTAGACTTAAGAAGACCTGAAGAAACTATTATTCAAGTGGGAACAAGTAGAGAATTGAAATTAAAGGACAAGACCTAGAAAGAAGAACTTAATAGAATTACCTTGACTAGTTTTGGTGTATCTTACTTTCTAGGGCTCCAATTTGAGTTCTACCACTTGGAAACTCTTGGAAATGTTTGAGAAAAGTTGAGAGAAGTCAGAAAAAGCATTGGAGAGTTTTAGGTCGTGGCTGGAGAGAAAGGGAAAGCAAATGACCAGATTTGGTCAAAAATCAATACTTAAAGGCTAAGAATGGCATAACTTAATTTCTAAGGGGTATTTTAGGTAGTTTGCTCATTACCTTCCATGTATCAAACTCTAAAACATACTTAGCATACTAACCACGTTGCTGGTCAATCCTATACGCCCAAGTGTAGACCAAAATGGTGAAACCTAGCTTAGAAAGTGAAATCTAGTCATACTTTGACTTATGATCCTATATGGCCAATCTTATTCTAATTTGGTGGAACCTAGCCCCATAACCAATCATTAAACATAAAAAGAAAGTCCATTAGACTCTAATTGATAATGCAAATAAAGTATAATTGCCCAATTCATAGAATGCACAAAGATGACATTACGTGATTAAGCTGAATCTAAGCTAGCTTAGTGTAATTAAACACAGTTCAGTATAATGACTGTCATCTTGTGCTTACCTAGAACGAACATTTTTGAAAATGCTAGAATAAGTACTAAACATTAAATTAAAGCTATTTGATGGGCTAAATGCACAGTGAATTTGGTTCTGAAAAGCATGAAAGATGNTCTCTCTCTGAGGATATTGACCTTTACACTACATTGGGACAGTTCAATAATCATTAGTGTAATAATATGTATGTAAATGCACATAACATAATGAATGAGTATGTTACTACAAAACTAGTATTAACGACTTCTAGATGCCTAATATGCAATTAGAACGTATTTATTATTGGCTCAATATGCATGTGAGAATCTTAGGCACCACATAATCAACTAATTCAAACCTAAGATTCTTGTCCTAATGACTAGTTTATTATCTTTTTTAATTGTTATGACTAGTTCCAGTTTGATAAAAATAATCAACTACTTACCATGTCTAAGGAAAAAAATAGTTGTAATTTAATAAAGATAATCAAATGATAACTACATCTAAGAAAGATAATTAGTTGATAAAAAGATAGTCAAGTGATTACTAAGTCTAAACAAAGTAATCAACTAGTGAAGAAGACAGTTTAACTGGTATAAGGAAAATGATCAACTAATTATTAAGTCCAAGAATGATAGTGATCAACCAGTTATTAAGTCTAAAAAAGATAATCAACTGATTCAAAATTTAAGAAAGATAATCAACTGGTTACTATTCTAACAAAGACAATCAACTGATTACAAAGTATAAAAAAGATACACAGTCAACTGATTACAAAGTATAAAAAAGATAAATAACTAGATTCCTTAATTTAGTTACTAACTTATTTGTTTAACGAAGATAATCAACTAGCAAACAAGTTTATCAACTAGTATGACCAAAATAGGTAGATTTAGAAATTCATTATAAAGGTTGTCATGATTGTAAAAGCAAAAAATTCTATAAGTAAAAACATAAATATACAAAGTACTATAGGTGATACTTTTCCCTAATTTTATATCAAATCGGTTTATCTAATTTCTTCTTTGACATTCTTTTTCTTGAAAAAGTACATAAATATCCATTTTTTTTCTAGCATAGTTACATAACACCAGTCTTTCTATAAATAATAGATTTACCCATTTTAAGAGAAGTATATACATGGTATGCATTCCAAGTATAAAGAATATACCTAAAAACTGGTATTCATGTCATAAATAATACCATAAATTTATGTTATATATTAACTTTTTAACATATACCACGTGTATTTTACATATGCAATATGTACCTAAAAAAGGGTATGATACTATTGAAATGAAGAGGCAGGTATTGACGAAATATAAGGCAAAAAAGGGATATTGAGCCTAAATTTTACCCTTTTTTTTTCCTTCCTGGCCGGCGAAAGTGGGAACATTATAAAATGACCAAGGCTAAAGAAACTAGAAGCAATCGAGTAGAGAAAGACTTATTAGACCCTACTAATTAATTGACAATCATATTTTTCTTTAAATATCTTAATTTTTGACAGAAACATGTATGCTATTTGAAATGTCAACGTAAATCTCCAAATTGCATTTTTATTTTTTCTCCGCTTGAATTTTTAACACCTATCATATCTATCCTTATCCAAACAACTAAGGGCGCATTTATTACCACCCTTCTATCTAATCTTCTCACACTTTGTTTTAATAATATTTCTTTATTACCAAAAGAGCCTCTAATAAAATTACTTTTATGTGCATAAACTTAATCTTTTCACATACATTTCTCAAAATAATTTAAAATCTTCACACTCATTTCTTAACCAAAATTATTAACAATATGAGATCTTAATATATTCGATTACTAAGTATGGTTTTTAAGATTTGTTGTTTATTTTGAATATTTACTTTTTAATTAGGAGGAAACCTCTATTTTATTAAAAGAAACTAAAATATGTAATAAATAAATAGTGGATTGAAAAAATATTTGGTCATAAATTAAAAAAAAAAAGTAATATTTTGTGACTGCTTTTTCTTCAATAAAATATTCGTTTGGATTTTCCATGCAACTAAATACCCTTATCTTTTTTATATCGTTTAATAGGAAAAGATCTTAATGAATAAATCTTAATTTAAATTAAATATAATTTTCATTTTTAGTAATCTCAAAATAACTGCAAGGGTTTGATTTGTTTTCTTGCTGTATGAATGATCGTTTACGTATCTATTACAAGAATTGAAAGTAATCCACTCAAGAAAAATAAAAATCTGGATTGAGTCTTCTTCTTCAAATCTAAACATTAGAGGGAGAGATTTTGAAATAGTTGAAAATTCTTGCAGGAGACGTCAAGATAAATATTACAATAAAATAGAAACATAGAAAAAATAATATAAATTTTTCTTTCAATCGTGTAAACATGGTCGTCAAATCAATGGATGTAGAGAAAAAGAGAAAAGAAGCATGATATGAGGAGAGGAGGTTGAATATTGGTGAAAGTATAATAGAAAGGATGAAAAGTGGGAAAAGAAATGATAAAATTAAAATGAAGGACATTTTTGGAAAAATTACGGGTGTAATAAGCACTATTTAAAATTAAAATTTGAATAGAGAGCGATTTTAGAAATAGTATAAGAAGAGTAGAAAAACGTGTGACAATAGAGTCACCTAACAACTGAAATTAATAAAATTGAATGAAATGCTATAACTATCCACAAAGACATAAAACCAAAAATTTACTTAATAGAAATAAAATTAAGTTAACATAAAAACAAAAAATATTTTCTTTTTAGTTTAAATATATTTTTATTTTCATTAAGATTAATTTTGGTTTTGTTGTTCAATAAAGGTAATTTTTGTCTATTCTTTTCGATTTTACACAACTCAGCTTATTGGGAGGGATAGATTTTACTTGCGTTAATAATACAAACAAAATTACTTTCAAAAAATAATAATAATACAGACAAAATTTGATCAAAAGTTCAATCTGAATGTTTAATTTGAGTTTCTGTCCATACATTAACAAATATTGGGTTATCTTATGATAATTTCCAAGTATATTTATGGTATTCTTATGAGCTTCAAAATTTTTTGGGGCTTCTTACAAACTTAAGAGCTTCAAAATTTTTTAGAGCTTCTTAAAATATTCCATGCCCAAACTGAAAATCGAAAAACTCTCGAAGGGCTAATTTTTTTTTAAAATCCCAAATTGATTTAGAAAAATATCACTTTAACAAAATATACAGAAAAATACTATTTTTTTTCAAAATTAGTATTTTTCATTTGTAGGGTAACCAATCGAGTTCAAATAACCAATTAAGTTATCTCATATAACTCACTAGTTACGTTAAATATCTCATCAATTAATAAAAAATAGTATTTTTTAAATACTTTTAAAAGTAATATTTATGTAATTAAATCTAGAAATTTTTAGAACAATTTCAAATTCTGGGACTTTTTAATTTTTTTTTTGAAAAATTACCATAAAAAATTAAATTTTCTCAAATCTTTTTTACAAAAATAAAACTTTTGCTAGTAAAATTATACATCAGTATTGTAAATACATATATATATATATATAGGTAGAAACCTAATTAATTATAAGCAAACTACTCAGATCCTTAAAAATATATAATTATAATAATTACACACTAGTTGATGCACTAAACTTTAAGTCATCTAAATTTCTTAAGACGTATTCACTTCTCTTCTCTGTATATTATTCTCTGTATATTATTATATATATAAGTAAATTATACAAACCTTTCCTAGTTCCACGTATATACGATTAATAAATTATACAAAACCTTGAGCTTGAGACGCCGGGGGGAATCGTAACAATTAATGCTCAAGTAAGTGCCTCATCAGAAAAACTTTAAAAGTTAACATTCCTTAAATGAAAAAAATAATAAAAATAAAAAATAAAAAAATTAAACAACCATCGATGCTGTAAATCAAGACGAATTCGCATGCTTTTACACGTCTATATGGGCGTAATAAAATAAAAACAAATAAATAAAAGACAAAGAGCCTTCCTAAAGTCCAGGACTACAAACTATTTTAAGCATTTTAGTTGAGGAAAAAAATAAATGATAAAAAGTCATAACAGAGGACAGATCATTGGTCCCTCTAGGTGCATTTCTTATTCTTTAATTTTAATCTCTCTTTCCAATAGTAATGAGAGACTCACCTATGATTCCCATCCCCTTCTACTTTCCTCTAATATATCTGGTATTCACCCTTGGAATCAGCGGTGAAAACCAGCTAGACATAGCCCTCGACTGTGGCTTTCAGGGAAACCAAGTGGCGGGAAACACTCGGTTCTGGACTGGAGACATCAACTCCGAACTATTTCCGTTAGAATTAGGCAGAAACAACGCGTCAATCATCTCTGAGGCTATTGCTCAGAAACTCACGGGGACGGACCCTGTCCCTTACGGAACTGCACGGCTCTCCATCTCCGAATTCACCTATATAATACCGGTAAACCCCGGCCCAAATTTCGTTCGGTTACACTTCTACTCAACTGAATACGAGAACTTCACCTATAGCATCTCAAATGCCTTCTTTTCTGTCAAAGCCGGTCAGTACACCCTCCTAAGCAACTTCAGCGTTTTTGATACAGCAAAGGCTCTCAACAGAGAAGACATAGTAAAAGAATACTGCGTGACGGTGGCGAAGCCCAGTCTGAACATTACGTTCACTCCTAGTTCTTCGATTTCGGAGGGGTTTGCTTTAGTCAACGGAATTGAAGTTGTGTCGATGCCTGTCGATCTCTACTACCCGGAAGCCATTAACTTTTTGAGACAGGATATCTTCTACTCCATCAGTAGCACCACCGCTTTGGAGACTATGTATCGAGTAAATATTGGTGGAAAAGATATCACTGCAGATGCAGACACCGGTTTCTTCTTCCGTAAGTGGGAGGGCGAGGGTGAAGAACTCTACCTTACGGTACCGGGAAAGAGTGTTCTACCTGTACTTTTGGACTCTACTATTCTCAGATCCGCAGCTATTCCAGAATATATGGCACCGGAAACTGTTTATAGAACTGCTCGGTCTATGGGAAATGACAGAGAGCTAATTAAGAAATACAACCTCACCTGGGAATTCCCCGTGGATTCTGGATTTTGTTACATGGTCAGACTGCACTTTTGTGAGATTTTACGAGAAATAAAATCGACCGGTGATCGGGTTTTCTCGATTTATATAGCCAATCAAACCGCCGAAAACCGAGCTGACGTGATCCGTTGGTCTGGTGGCAACTACGTTCCATATTATAAAGATTACGCCGTCGCAATGTTTGATAAAGAAAAGAAGAAACCAAACCTCTCTATACGATTAGATAGTACGATTAGTATATACGCGGATGCAATATTGAATGGTGCGGAGATTTTTAAATTAGTATATACCCAGTGGAAATCTTGCAGTTCCGAATTTTGTCGAATTTCAACAACATAGCTGGAAGCCGGAAAACAATATTATCGGCATTGCCTCCGGTGTAGTTTGCGGTGTTGTTTTACTAATTTGTTTAATCGGATTCTTCATTCTTCGTCAAGGGAGAAAAGTCAAGGACTCGGCCAAGTTCTCAAAGACCCAAGCCGCGTCCATGTCGTCAAATTTCTGTCGTTACTTCTCATTGGCCGAAATAAAAGCCGCCACCAACAGCTTCGAAAATATTTCCATTATAGGTGTGGGAGGTTTTGGCAACGTGTACAAAGGGCACATCGACGGTGGGACCACCGCTGTTGCCATCAAACGGCTGAAGCCCGAGTCATCACAGGGGGCACACGAGTTCAAGACCGAGATAGAGATGCTCTCCCAGCTCCGCCACCGCAATCTTGTCTCTCTTATCGGCTACTGCAATGAGAACCGCGAGATGATCCTTGTGTACGAGTACATGGCACGTGAGACTCTCTCTAATCATCTCTATAACACCGACAATCCACCTCTTCCGTGGGAACAACGGCTTAAGATTTGCATTGGAGCGGCTAGGGGGTTGCACTATCTTCATGCAGGTGTGAGGCACGTGATCATCCATCGTGACGTAAAGACCACGAACATCTTATTGGATGAGAAATGGGTGGCCAAGGTTTCCGACTTCGGCTTATCAAAATTGCGCCCAGCTGACTTGTCAAATACCCACGTCAGCACGATGGTCAAGGGCAGTATAGGGTATATAGACCCAGAATACTACAGACTCCAGCAGTTGACGGAGAAATCCGACGTGTACTCATTTGGTGTAGTATTGTGTGAAGTACTTTGTGGTAGACCACCAATAATGAGAACAGTAGAGAGGAGGCAAATGAGCCTTGCCGAGTGGGCCCGGATTTGTCATCAAGAGGGGACACTTGATCAGATAGTGGATCCATATCATATCTGATGGGTAAGATTGCACCTGAGTGTTTGAACAAGTACGGTGAGATTGCGGTGAGTTGCATGCTTGATAACGGAGTTGAAAGGCCATCAATGAAAGAAGTGGTGTCGGGTTTAGAGTGTGCTCTGCAGCTACAGAAGAAGGCGGAGGAAGATATCAGGCTTGGTGGCGAACCTGCTGAATCCAACCGCGACGGTGCAATGGGAGTTGGCTGTAGCTGGGAAGACCCGTCTGGGGCTATTTTCTCTGACATCAATGCAATACAAGCAAGATGAACGAAACGAAGCAAATGGTAATTAATTCGTTAGTGGTTATGATAAAGGGCGCCGCACATTTAAATACATTTTTTTTCTTTTTAATCCGATTCTCGCCGTTTCCTACTAAGAATAATAATCTTTTAGTTTGTTGCTCTTCTGACTCGAAACTAGATCAAGATCTTAGAAAATGGATCTTTTCTTGCCAATAGACTAATCCATTTCATCATATTTAAATACATTTTAATTATAAATAAACCTTATTAATTTTATCAATTTCTTGAATGATTCGTCGCTGATCTAGAAGCGATAACTCTTCTCATAGAATTTGATATATACGAATAATCTCTCGTTTCTTTTTTCTTTTTCTTTTTTCTTGTGTAATTGCTCTACTATACTATCCAATAAGTTTATTACGGTAAGCTAGGATTTGGCAATAATTAAGTTTATAACAATTAATTATATATATGACAAATGGAAAGTGCTTTTAATAAGCTAATACTATTACATCCTTAACATGGCAAAGTACTTCTTTTAAAACTAAAATTATTGAAAAAGTTGCAAGAGTATTTTAAGTAACAATTAGAAGAGCAAAATTATTCATGTTTTTTAAACATTTAAAACGAGAAATGGACGAGAGTAGAAGCATTTTGAGGTAAAATGATATTTTTTAGGACTATTTTTCAATATTTTTCTGGAGCTGTATTTTTTCTCTGCTTTCATCAAGAATCAGCCAAATTATCACAATAGCTAGCTGGCACAGGTGGTACTTAGTGAGTAATATTACGTTATATCATAAGACATATGTTTTGTGATTTTTTGAATCATCAGTCTCTCAACAAAGGGTTAAGTGTTTAAGCTTTATACATAAAGTCTATGCGTAGCTGTAAAATTCTGGTATATATGCATGATTTACACCAGGATTAAAGCACTAGAATATGTATTAGTAAAATTCCTGGCATATAAAAGCATTACATTTTTCTAAAGGAACTCACTCAATTAAATACACGCAAGGGAACCATTAGACAACATAACATAAAGTTGTGGTAAGATTATAGTAGCTAGGTCTCCAATTAATTTCAATTTTAGGGTAAGTCGGTGAAATTGGTAAGAAACATTTCGTATTCCCCTATTCACTAATTATTTGTTTTGAAGGATTAATCAATTTTTCTAGCTAGTTGTAGATCTCCCAATTACATCACAAGCGGACAATAGTATAGGCACCCGCTACAAGGAAAAAATACTTCTAATAATACTGAAAAAGTGTTATACTAGATAGTTCATAACATTATAAAAAATATTACATCAGCTCTTATTATTAAAAATCCAAGTTTTTTATAACGTTATTTTGATGTTAAAAAAACAAATTATAGCATTTTTTTGACGAATATAAATAATGCCATTTTAGTGTAATTATAATACAATTGCGTGACGAAAAATACAAACTCTTTTTTATTATCATAAAAGATCCAATTTTATAGCAATTTTTTGGAATTATAAAAAATAATTTATAACATTTTATATATATCGTCAAAAGCATACGAGGACATTTATGTTATTAAATGCCTATTTTATAACATTTTTTAATGCTGTGTAATAAAAATAGTAACATTTTTCTTGTGTCATATTCACAAACATTCAATATATAGAAGTTATAATTATGAATAGAACTCAAAAACTCGTTATACCGTAATAATATTAATATATAGGGAGCTTCTACAATACTCCCCCTTAATGCGAACCATTGGATAGTGATCGGATGGACAGAATTTAATATAAGCTATATTATAAATGTGGAGTAGCACACAGCAGAAAAAATGACCAAGGGAAGCTAGAACAAATGTTAGCTAACAGCGTTTTTAGGGCTTTTGAAGATGTGGTGAGGGGTTGTTTTCAAAAAAGCCAAATACCCAAATTTCTGCCTTAGCCAATCGATGCTTTACCTTGTGGACAACGAGGGGAAGTCACTGTGAAGAGGAAGACTTCAATTGTTTTTGGCGGTGGTAAGCCAAGTAAACTTCGACGACATATGGTGAGAAATTGCGGCTTGGGGTTAACCGCAAGCAAAAGTATTGAGTTTCTATCCCCTTAAAGCTTCTCAGAACCTTATCTTAAAAAAAAAAATTCTGAAATTTGAATTTTTATTGTCGTGGTTATATACTTGTCTGTTATTTGGACTAAGTAATGGGCCTCTTGATAATCATTAGATTTCTTACTCATATCTGGGATTGGAGGTGGAAGCCACATCAGCCCTATTGACCCGTTTCTTTCCAAGAAATTCTGATTTGAGATTGATGCCTTTTTTATTTGTTACATTTAGTCAATCGTCTTTTTAATAGAGGTCCTCCTCCTCGGCTTGGAATTAGGGTTTATTTCCTTGATCTAATTTTACTAATCGTTTCTGTAAAACGTCGCTTTATTTCCACTGAAATGATCAGAATTCAATAGTAGAAACATGAAAGCTAAAAAAATAAGTTATACCAAAGTACGATTTAAAAATTTTATGAAATAATAAAAAACAATCGGAGACTTAAAAAAAGCAACATAAAACTTTTTGTTTAGACACCTAGGAAATTTTACAATTGTTGTAAGTCGGATGTGGAATGTGTGAATTCTAAAATTTTTGTTTGGAATCACAGGTACTAAAAGTCCTAGCCGAATTTTTAACAGCATCCGAATGGTTTCGGGAAAATTTTGGACTAGTATTTGCCAACTCGTATGAATGTAAATAAGATGTTTATTTTTGTTCCTGCCGATTTTGTGCTTACTTCTTATGCTTATGATTTTCATTGACAATTATTGGGTGATAATATATAGTCGACTGCAATAGGACAGGGAAGAGAACCTGAAGTATTTTTGAGGAAGCATATAATAGGGTATTTAACACAATATTTGATGTGTTGTTCCAGTAGCTGAGGTTGATTTGGGCTTCACAAACATAAAGTGTAGGTTGTTTGTTGTTTATTGATACCTATGTTTATAATTATAGATATAAGTCCTCGTGAACAAAAGTAATCAATGGTTCATGTATCTGTTTCCGGTTGAGGATGAAGTTGTTGAGATATGGGGTTCTTTACTTA
This sequence comes from Parasponia andersonii, assembly GCA_002914805.1. Lineage (NCBI taxonomy): Eukaryota > Viridiplantae > Streptophyta > Magnoliopsida > Rosales > Cannabaceae > Trema > Trema andersonii. The sequence goes on from JXTB01000380.1 coordinate 34,413, forward strand.
GTGCACGGGTATCCTGTGAATGACGATCACTAAAAAAAGTTGCGAGTAATCGGCTCACACATTTTGATTTATACTTGTTATTATTTCAATGGGATAGCATGATTATGAATAAGTAGGTTTCGCATCCGCAGCCTGTTATATATATCTTATTACTTGTCTTTAATTCCACTGCAGAATTTATCGGATGCAGACAAGGGTCACACTTACATGACCTTTACTTTTGGTATCATTGATTTAATCTTTTTTTTTTCTTTAAACCTTTAACAATTATCGAGTTTGGTAAAATGCTAAGAATGAAATGTCATTTAATATCATTATTTCTCTTTCTTGTTTCAAGCCATGACATGTCATTTAGAAATTGCCCAAATTAGAAATTGCCCAAAAACTAAGGGAGAAATTTTCTTTTTTTATAATCCTATTTGAAATGTGAATTTATATGTATATTCTCTTCCGATAAATACTGTCAGAAATAAATTTTTGGGAAGACTTTCTCATCCCAACTTGTTCAGACTATTAGAATATTGTTGGGAGAACAAAGGGCTTCTCCTTTTGTATGAGTTCATGCAGAAGGGAAGTTTGGAGAACAATTTTTTAGAAGTAAGATCTCATTGACCTTAAAATGAAAAGGAAAATAAATGATTTAAGTAATGAATAATGTGGTTTCTCACAAAATAATTGTGCTAACTTTAGGAATTCATTTTTTGTTGAGCAGGAAATCCTGCCATTGAACCGCTATCTTGGGACAGAAGACTTCAATCAGCAATTAGGGCAGCTTGAGGACTGGCTTTCCTACACACTTCAGATAGGAAAGTCATATACAGAGATTTCAAGGCCTCCAATATACTGCTAGATTGGGTTTGTACTTCTTTTGCTATTAAGCCTTTTGCACCAATTTCTGTTCATTATTATCATGCTCGATCGTATATTTCAAAGAAGATAGGGATAATGAGAATATAAGTGTCTAGCTAGTTACTAATGGAGCATTATACTTAATTTCATTGATGGAAAGACATTAAACAAGAAATGAAAAATATTGGTATTTATCAAGTGTTTGGTTTGGTGTCTGACTAATGGTTTAAGAATCTAACTCTGAGACCTATGGGACGAGTAAACTGATACTGCATTAGTTACAAAATTAAAGCTTTGCTCATTTGCTTTCTGGTCTATGGGCATGTCTTCAGCTTTATACACGTTGTTGGCATAACTGCAATGCAAATTTACTGATTTACTTTCTCCACACCTATCTCGTGTTTGTTTTGTAGAGAACTACAATGCAAAAATTTCAGATTTTGGCTTAACAAAGCTGGGGCCTTCTGGTAGAGAATCACATGTGACGACTAGGATTCTGGGCACCTACGCTTGTGAACCTCCTGAATACATTGCTACAAGTAGTGATGATAACTTTTGCTTATATGAAATGGCTTTATTATTTTCTGCTCAGTAAACCAGATGATATGCCTGACATTAGTCCTGGCGTTCAACAAGCCATTTATATATGAAGAGTGATGTCTATGGCTTTGGTATGGTGTTACTTGAACTGCTGACAGGCTTACGAGCACTTGACACAAAACTCTTCAGCGGGCAGCATAACCCTGTTGATTGGATAGCAAAACTGATAGTAACAATTTTGCAAAGGGAGATAACACCGATACCATGTAAATATTTTTCATTAGGAACCAAAAGAAAAATGTCTCCAAAAATGATACAAATAAATACTATTTCACTTTTTTTTTTCAATGAATTATGTGGTTTAAGTATTTCTTCCTCTTAGAATTTTGGTATAGACTCCTTCCACAATTACATGATCAATAGCCAAACCTTGTATATAAATAAGGACAGGAACAATAAAATCTCTCTCTGTATCTTGTTAAGAAAAGTAAATTTAATTATAGGATATTATAATCTAGGATTATATAGAGTTTGAGAGAACTTATAATTCTACTAAAGTCATGACCAAAGAACCATTGAACGTAATGAATTTTCAATTTCGAGGTTTGAAATAGAGATATTTGAACCGGGAATTAGGAATGATTTTACTCGGCACTCTAGAAAGGGAATAGAAATACTTTTGGGTTCTTGGCTTATAAGCTAGGAATAATTGATTAGGATGCAATTGGTGATCAAAGAACATAATTGATAGTTAGGTAACTTCAATCTCCTAGTACATTTGTGCATTGAGTTTCCATATTTTATTTTTGTATTTATATTTATATTTATTTAATTATAAACTCATTTAATTTGATTGCTTAGATAAAGTTAGATCACGATAATTCCAGTACTTAGCGAAAATTTAACACTTAATTTTTTATGGGATCGATAACTTTCTTATCACTTTATTACTTGTATATGACCCGTATACTTACGTTTATTTTGCGTATATGCATTATAGCATCACAACAGGTTTTTTTATAAAAGAAAAATTGTTCAAAGAATTGTGCAAAGTGGATTTTTTAAAGCAAATTTATGTACTAAACGGTATTTTATGGCACACTTTGTTACTTGTTTAGCTGGTATAAATGTTGTTTCTTTTATTCTCAATTCACTTCTAATCTAATTTTTTTATTCCTCAAACTATCTTTTGTTTTTTATTTTTAATTGCTAGCTAAAAAGTAAAAACTATATTTGTCACGACCCAAACCCCAGGGTAGTGGCAGAAAGGAAAATTTAATGATTTTTTTTTTTTTTTGGGTAGACCTATTCCACAGTTCATAGTCACCATTAAACACAAACTGGAAATTTATAAGGAAAACCAATTTTTAAAATAAACTAATACATCACCATTTACACCTCAACATCAAGCTAGTTATGGCATAATAAGTTATAGACATTTTCAAAATAATTAACTTAACAAGAATACTAGTAATATCCATAAACTTAACAAGACTTAGTCACAAGTCTTGTATTCACACTCCTAACATTACTAAGAGACAACAATAAACAACTATTGACTTCTTATGCCGCATGTTGATCGTCGATATCACACTGGACACCACCTGTGGAGAAAGAAGGGGGGGTGAGCACAAATTGCCCAATAGGTTACCCAATTTTTCTCTTTTTGGGAAAAACATTTTATAAATTTCTAAAACATCTGCATGGTTAATAGTTCTGGTAAACACTTCCATAAATATCAAGGATTTAAAACATTTAAAGAAATCTATGCTAAAACCAAAACCAAATATCCAAATCAAAACATGTAAAAATCCCAATTAAAATAATCATAATGCACATCACATAAATCAACACATCACAAGAGTTCTCATCCTCTCATCACAACTAAAGCAACTCATACTACATGTATTGAGTGCTCTCTGCCTGACATCTATCTCTGAAAACCGGAGGAACACCCATGTGTCAAATCCTATCGAACCGGAGGGGCACCGAATGCCTACGCCTACCGAATAGAGATAGTCAGAAAACAAACCCCGCGCGGGTTTACGGGCTCTCACCAAAGGCGGGTGCACTAGTCCGCCTACTACAATATCGTGACGTCTAAGACGACTCTCATGCATGATCATATGACATGTGCAATATATATAATCTCAAAATAGTCCATGCAGTAATTTAACACCTTAGACACGCTCTGATTTTTAACTAAAACTCATTTTGTACTTAAAAATCCAAAAGTACAATCTCCATGGTTTTACCAATTTCCAAGTATAAAAACTTGTACAAAATCATATAAAAAAAACATCTAGAGCGGTCTACGATATTTCACAAATTCATAGTTCATCAAAAATAACTATTTAAATAATTTATTTTGATAAAATCACAAAATTTCATTTTTCATAATAAATTCTAATTTCAATGAAAATAATATAAAACAAGGAAATTGAATCCCCTACCTCGAATTATTAGTTACACTGGGCTAACGACGTTCGAAATATCCTCAATTGGTCACCAGGTTGTTCGGACAAGATATTCGAGTTCCGTCACGTTCACTTGAAAATTGACTTTTCAAACGAAGTCTCGGATTGTGAAACAGAAGTCACTACTGAATTCAGAACACCCAAAAACGTTGGTTTAGATATAAATTTTGTCAAAATCGAGTCCCAGTACGAAACCAGTTCGTGGCACGCAAAACGGTGTAATTCCTGGGCTAATTTCTCGATTTTCGTGCCACCTCGGAAAATAGTGATATTTTATATCAAACTTCATGTCCCGACCTCACTGAGTCCAAATTCGAAATCAGAACTCAGTTTCGAGGTCCCGAACACTAAATGGGCTCGAAATCCGAAAATTACAAAAATACCACATTTTGAAAATATTTAGGAAAATACCACATTTTCATCCCGAAAATTAACAGCCTTCCGGTTATTGTTTTAACACTTAAAAATCATGAAAATTCATGTTTTAAACTCCTCTATCATGTGGTATAAATTTTTCGGGAAAAATAACTCAAATCCAAAATAATTACGAAATTACCACAAATTTTAAATATTAAAATAAATAGCTACAGTAGTCAACTTCTCACCGGAGCCGAGTTGGAGGCCGAGAGTGGTCGGAAATCAAAGCTGGAGTCGAGACGATTCCAACGGTGGTGGTTGCACGGTGATCGGACGTCGGACGGCGGCACGGAGGGCGAAAAACCGATCCGGTGGCGCGATCTTCCGGGCGAGATTTCTCCGGCGACAGGCGGCGGTTCACGACGGCGACACCCGACGCTGGCTCGTCGGCGTCTTCTGCTCACGGCAGATGGGTGCGTTTGGCACGGTGCCGAACGGTGGCGGCTCAGGTGAACAGTAACAGAGGAAAGGTTTCGGGGGACCTCCGTGAAGAAGAAAATAGAGTTGGGGGGTTTTTATGTAATTTTTCAAAAACTGTAGCAGTGGGACACGTGGCGCATTCTGATACGACCGAAAAATTAAGTTTCTGAAATTCCACTTTGGCCACAATTTAAAAAGATTCTTTCATTTTAGTCCCTCCCTAATTACAGTTTGGTCCCCGGTTTGAAATTTCTTTTACACTTTTGCCCCCAAATGTACCTAGACTTTATCTTGTCTAGATTCAAAACCAAATTCATTTCAGATTTTTATTTAATTTATTCAAAATACAAAATTACCAAATTGTCCTCAAAGCAAAATTACTTAATTACCCTTAAAAAAAATTGGATATTACAATATTCGTGACTCTTCGTACGACTATAAATTTGAAGAATTGAGATACAAAAAATCATAGAGGCATGGAGAAGAAATTTCAGCTTGGTTAAAGAGAAGAGATGCATATAATTTATTGAGGGTAAATATGACTTTTCAAGTGATATATGCATATTTTACAAAGTTTTATTAAGGAGAGCGTATGGACTAAAATATGTCTATTATGATGTATATTCTAATTTCTCTAGTAGTATCTATGTGTATCGAATTCAAGTGCACAAATAACTTGCAAAAAGAACGCATCTTTTCCCTTGCGTTCACGAGTTCTAAATAGGTCGCTTCGTACCAAGTCCAATAATAAAAATAAAAAGCACACCATCGCCCAAAAATTCAATACTATGTGGCGGTCGATCCCCTTACTACTTGACGAGTGACAAATTACAAAATAAGCAGCTAGCAGGAGAGTCGTTTGATTAGAATCCCCAACTTAGATATTTGCTTTATCAAAAAGAAAGAATACCCCTTAAAAATTATATAGTTTTAAGGCAAATTAAATTTTGATGTATATATATATATATAGGATAATAATACATATTCTAACTTTTGTACTAACAAACACATGTGGCATGTTAGTTGTCACTATCTAATTAGTGTGTTAAAACTTATCACAATAGATTAAATATTATCACTAATTAAGTAATGACAAATCACATGCCACATGTATTAGTATTAAAAATTTGGTACAAAAGTTCGTACCTCTAGCATTATCTATATATATATATATATAGCATTATCTATATATATATATATAGGTAGTCTCGAACAAACTGATCAACTGAATCTGTAATTAAAGGAGACTACCAGATTTGAGGTTGAAAATGAAGAGAGAATGCACGACCATCTCTTATGCCATCCTAATACTATTGCTGACTTATTTAGTACCATTATCCAGTGCAAATTCACAAAAGATTGAAGCTTGTTCAGAGTCATAAGAGTGCAATAACATAATTTTAGAATCGGAGAATACAATTCAACAGTCTGATAAAAAAGTCAACTCTTGTGGCTTATTTGGTTATCAAAAAGAAAGAATACCCCTTAAAAATTATATAGCTTTTAAGGCAAATTAAATTGTAATGTATATATATATATATACACGATAATACTACATATTCTAACTTTTGTACTAACACATGTGGCATGTTAATTGTCTTTATCTAATTAGTGTGTTAAAACTTACCACAAATAGATTAAATATTATCACCAATTAAGTGGTGACAAATCACATGCCACATGTATTAGTATTAAAAATTTGGTACAAAAATTAGTACCTCTAGCATTATCTATATATATATATATATATATATATATATATATATATATAGTCTCGAACAAAACTGAATCTATAATTAAAGGAGACTACCAAATCTGAGGTTGAAAATGAAGGGAGAATGCACGACCATCTCTTATGCCATCCTAATACTACTGCTGACTTATTTAGTACCATTATCCAACACAAATTCACAAAAGGTTGAAGCTTGTTCAGAGTCATAACAGTGCAATAACACAATTTTAGAATCGGAGAATACAATTCAACAGTCTGATTAAAAAGTCAACTTTTGTGGCTTATTTGGTTCAATAGAATAGACTTTAGAATGAAAAAGTCATTCCGATAAAAAGTCTATTCTATTGTTTGGTTAGCACATTTGGGCAATAGGACTTTTATTCCATGGTAATTCTAATTCTATTAAATAGGGGAATTGCAATTCCACCAGTTCACCTAAGTAATAAAGATTCTATTCCTTAACAAATATTTAAAAAAGTCACTTTACCATTTTTATCCTAAAATATCTATATTAAATTGTAAAAATATGGTATTTTGGTCAATTACAATATAATTTCATTCTAGTGTCTAATCAAACCAAATTATTTTTATTCTATCATTGATTCCAAATTTCAACTAAATAATAAAACATCATTTTTATTCTAATTTTAATTTCATATTATTTTTATTACTATTTTAATTCGGTTTTACGAATCAAATACTATCTTAATTCTTAAAACTTAAACTAGTCAATAATTATAAATTTAATCCGAAAAAAATAGGATCATGAAATATATACCTGAAGATTCTTCTTGACGAGATATATCCAACGAGCCAAAGTTTGTAGCATTTCGTCACCAGAATTGCCGTTTAGAGACAAAAAAAACTCACACGACCATTATGCTTCTCGCTGGCATTCTGGATCTCCGGTGACACTGTAGCTAAGACAGCAGCCTTGTCTCGAGGTGGCTGTCAATTCTAGGTGAGCGCCATAACTCACCAATGGTCGGAGTCGCGTCCTTTGGTGCTTATGGGTGATGGCCATATTTGGCCAAGAGAGAAGAGAGAGTGGGGGAGGGAGGAGAGAATGAACAGGGAGAAGAGAGAGAAGGAACGAGAAAGAGGAGGAGTGGCCCATGTGGCTGCAGCTAAATGGGACCATAAGTTTTCAAAATTGCATTATAGTGCCTGATTCTAAATTTTTACAAATTTGTCTCTCTAAATTGTCATTTAGTCCCCAATTTTAAAAACTTCTTTCAGTCAAACCCAAATTTGAATCCAGTCAACTTACTATTATTTTATTACGAAAATTTGACAAAATTCCTAAATTACTTTGAAAAATCTGGGGTTTTACAGTAGACCTCCCAATTATATCACAAAGCGTACAATAGCGTAAGGCAATAATTTACGTATGTGAAATTTCAATGAACTTTGTGTGTCAATACTGTTCAATTTCAAATTGCACCCCCTTGGCACGGGCAAATAATATTCAACGAAAGAAACTGGTCTATGACTGGAATTTGCAGCAAAATATCAACCATCTAGACTTTACACCCGTGAATTTGAAATCACATTTTTGCTAATACTCACCCGTGATACCATGTGCGTGTTTCTCAACCGAATGTATGACATTTTCGTCCTTATTGCAAAGGGAAATAGAATCATACAATTATATATAATGCTTTTCTCCCCATATTTTATCTTATTTAATTTTATGGCATGCTTTGTTACTTGTTTAGCTGGTATAAATGTTTTTTCTTTCATTGCCAATTCACTTCTAATCTAATATTTTACTACTCAAACTATCTTCTTCTTTCTTTTTTTTTTAATTGCTAGAAAGTATAAAATATATGTGAACCTTCTATATATATATATATATATATATATATATATATATATATATGACTACATAAATTCTAATATATATGATGAACGTAAAACAAAAGTTAGTGAAAAGAATATTAGGAGACATTAGCGTTTCATTAATTTTTCTTCATCCTCTATTTTTCTCAGCCTATTAATTACTGATGTCTTCTTGTCCTAATTACAATATTGAACAACTTAATTGCAGACTAAACTCCCTGTTGATGGAGGTTTTATCAACAATAGATTTAGAAAAAATTAAGAGATATGGCTGGTATAAATTGACGTAATGAATCAAAGCAAATAAAGAGAGAGGGATTTATAGTGGTTCGGCCCCGATAAAGATGAGCCTACGTCCACTGTTTTCTCACTATTTTATGAAGAGTTACAAACACTCAAGGTTATAATTCGTTTGGAAGAATTGAAGAACAATTGAAATACTCTAGACTCAGACTACCCAGAGTTTTGAATACTCTCCCCCCCGGAATTCTCCCAGCACTTGCGTTTTCTATTGGCTTTTGCTTAACTTGCCTTGACTTAGCTTGAATTTGCTTGGTTTAGCTTGGTGTGTCCTTAATTCAGAACATCCGGTTCCCTTTATATAGGCTAAGGTCCCCTTATGTCCCTAGGATCCTAATTACAAACGGGTAACTATCTAATTGGGTAACATAAATCAAGTAACTGAATAATTTAGATAACTATTCAAATCGGACAGCTAGCTGATTTCAAATAGGAGACTTCTGTTTCCCTTTCCTGATAGGTCTCTTTTTATGGCATTTACTTGTTTCCTTTTCCTTGTTAGTTTCCTGTTTGTAAAGGTAAACTATGCGGAGAAGGTCGCACATAAACATCATGGAAGAGGTCGCATGTAACCGTCACAGAAGAGGTCGCATATAATCATCACAGAAGAAGTCGCATATAATCTTTACGAAGGAGGTCGCTCATATACCTTATGCGACCTTGAGATTTTAGACCGTATAACAATTGCCCCCCAGCTCCATTAGTTCTTTAGGACGAAATGGAGCTTCAAATTATCATGCGACCCTAAACACGTGGTGCCATAACTCACCTTGAAGTCTGAGTAATCGAAGATCTGCCAGATCCCAAACCCTGCCTTTTAAGATCATGCGTATCTCTCTGTCAGATTCTGGACACGTGTAACCCTTTCCGAAGGAGCGAAATTTGAGGAGGTCTAACCGTCACCGAATCTTTTCAAATTCTGACTCTTCGGATGAAATTAGATCCTGCGCAATCCTCAACCTTAGGATCCGAAATTCAAATTTTCCAATCCACGGCTGTGATCCATCGGTATCTGGGCTATAAATACCAGAAATCGTCCTGTCCTCCATTATTTCACTTTCTGAAAACGCAAACTTCAAACCCTAACGCCGTCTCAGCTCGCTCGGATCAAATTCCTCTGTGAAGTTTCGAATCGTCTTCAACCTTCTGAAAAGGTCGGTTTATCTCTCCTCCTCTTTTCTATTTTTTTAATCTCCAGGAATAAATTCTCTTTCACCAAAGTGAAGCGAGAGAAATTTCTTTTTATATATCTCTTCTCTTCTGTGAAGTAGAATTGCTTAGGGTTGATCCTATGAAAAGAACTAAGGTCTGATACCTTATCTTATTCACTGATTTGAATTTTTGCTTACCGATGAACTGCTCGAACACCTTCTGATGAACTGTTCGAATAGTTCCTGATGAACTGCTCGAACACTCTGACGAACTGCTCGAACACTAGGAATAACTTTGCTTGAATAATTTATTCTTGGGATAAATACTTAGTATTCTAACATAGTAGTAATCCCCAATATCTGAATCCCTGTGTATTTCTTTTCAGATGTCTAGTAGTGAGGACTTTAGGGAAGGGAATGCATTTTCTGGGGAGTCTAACTCGAGTGTTAGCTCTATTAACCTCGAGGATTACCTCGAACCTGAACCTGAGATCGAGATTACAGGGACAAGGCGAGGTAGTCCTCGAATAGGTGATCTTCCCCCGGATCAATGGCCCAGACACATTAGGGATGCTCCTGCATTCTCTTCCGGCTACCCATACATAGAGGGGAACTGGTCGTGCACTAACATACGAACGAGCTGCACATCAAATAAAATCAGAAAAATAGCGAGCAGCTTCAAAATCGCCATTCCTCTCCGCCTGCCCACAGAATTTAATCGACCACACACTCCCCCACTTGGGCTCGCTTCCTTCTCTGAAGCAGTCCTTAAATGTGGCGTCCATCTTCCTCTTCATCCATATATTAAATCTTTAGTAGATTATTACGGGGTCGTTCCTTTTCAATTAACCCCTAATACTTATAGGTACATGGTAGGTCTGTACATACTATACCATAAATTAGGCTTAGAAATCCCCACTCCTGAAGAATTTGCTTGGTTCTACCAAGTTAAATCAAACCTCTCAGACCTTGGCTTCTTCTATGCGAGCAAATGGTCGAATCAGGCTATAAAAACAATCTACAGGGTCCATAACAACATGGGGAAATGGAAAAACCCATTTTTCTATTTTGATTATGCAGCTAACGGCTTCTTTCAGAATCCTGGTAGGTGACCTTTCAATTAATTTTTCTGCCTTCATCTTCATTCTTATACTGATCGCACTTTAATATTATCGCAGCTAATAGGGATCGACCTTCACTCTCAAGTGACCAGCTCGCAAGAGTGTACCAAATCAACAAGCTTCCAGTTGAAGAGTTTAACTGGAAGGTCCTTGGTACATCGAAGAATCTGGTCGCTTGTGGTCTGATCCCAAGAGGCGCTGCATTCCCGGACCCCCCAATTCTCTCTCGACCAATAAGCTCGAAGAAGAAGTTGAGGAGGGCAGACTTAGGTGCTTCCTCTTCCAGGAAACAAAAAAGAAAAGCACGGGCTACACCACCTCGCTTGGAGCCTTCATCCCCAGAAGTCGTCTCGCCACCAGCTTCTCAGCCAACTCCTCAAGAAGAAGGTAATCACACTTGACTCCTACCTTGTTCTCTTTTTGCTTACTAACGTATTTTGTAAATGTACAGAGATGGTGATTGGCAGCGGCCTGCGAGCACCTCCTTCTACTCTCGGGTTGATGGCGAAGAATAGAACACCCGAGAGTACGCCACCGTCGAAAGGGAAGGAGAAGGTTGACTACTCAAAGAAGAGAAAGGTCGCCTTCGAGGACATCCCAGTGAGCTCACCACCTCCTCCACCATCCCAGCCAGCGAGCACTTCCGAACCTGCTCCTGAGGCCGCCACCTCAGAACCGAACGTGGTCGATAAAAGCAGCGAACTCTTTGCACTACTTAACCAACTTCCGGAAAAAGCTGGGATGAGCGCAGCTTTTATCGACCGTTTCACGACTGAAGAAGGCTGGGAGCGAATGAAGCGGCGTCCCATAAAGGTCGCTTTCGGATGCGCGATGAGGATGCTGGCGAACGTAAGTTTCTTAATCCCCTTTTCCTAAACTCTTGATAACTTAGACTTATCATTTCATTCATCATTTTTTTTAGACTGCTGCTGCCGCTGTCCTGATGCACGATCCGGTTCTCGAATGCTTAGAGAAAGCCGAGAAGGTCGATGAAATAACTCAGGCATTTGAGAACCTGGAAAAAGCACGGGAAGAAGATAGAACAGCTTTCAACCTGGAAAAGCAGCAGATGCTCGAGGACCTAGCCAGGGAGAAACTCGCCAAAGAAAAGCTCGAGGAGGAAGTCAGAGAGCTCAAGAAGGTCGCTTCAGAGTATCCGGACCGCATGAGAGAAGCGACCACCAAGGCGGTTCACAAAGCCCTCGAAGAGTTCAAAGCGACCGAGGTCAAAGAACTTGAAGAGAAGGCTAGTGACATCGCCTCGTCGACCATTATCTTCAACATATTCTGCGAGCATCCGGACTTTGACTTCTCCATACTTGGCGAGGACGTGGTCGAGCTGGTCCAGAGCTGGAAAGAGGATGCGACGAAGGCTGGGGATGACGGTGCGAGCCCGTCCACCTGAGTTGCCTTGTGTTTTTATTTTGTACTGTATTGAAACAATGCGGGCCTTGTCCCCCTTTTGTATGAACAGCAAATTGCAATAAATATCAAATATTATTTCTTCTTATATACTCCTACAAAATAAAGAAACAACAATAATTTGAACCAAGTAGTCAATCACAAGTGATCGATCAGTACGCTTTTAGCGATTTAAATCCGACTAACTTAAAACGAGTTTTAAGCGTTTGGATGAGTTAGGTCGCTTAAGAAACCAGTTAATACGAGTGATGCAAACTCTAACTGTATTTCAAAAGTTCCATGTCAAAATAGAGTAGCAATATATCACATCGAACAATGAACGTTTTGCTTAGTTACTTTTTTGTTCGAGGAGGAAAATTGCGTAATACGACATGCTGAGGCATGAAGCGAGGAGAAAATCCTAAGATTTTAAGGAGATTCAGATGCATCGACGCAGTGATATTTTGTCACCTCGACGATCTAAAAATCCTGTCTCCTCTTAATGAACGTTTGCATAGTTCCTTAGGAAACAAGTGGGAGATAATTCTGATCCCACTGCCCCCCGAGTTTTATGGTGTCCGAAAACTGCCATAAAACTATAATTGAAGATAGCCGAAGTAATAGCCGAAGAAATAGCCGAAGTAATATTATTGACGAATGACGATCGACGAATCACGAGTTTTATGGTGTCCGAAAACTACCATAAAACTGTAATTGAAGAATAGCCGAAGTTTTATAGTGTCCGAAAACTGCCATAAAACTATAATAGCCGAAGTTTTGTTGACGAATGACGAACAACGAACGACGATCGACGAATCACGAGTTTTAATGGTGTCCGAAAACTACCATTAAACTGTAATTGAATGATGATCAATTGACGATCTCATGAAGATACAATAAGCTGTTGAAGATTATAAGGAATAATAGTGACGAAGCTATCCGACGCTCCAGACATGCTCAACCTTTTGCCCACCAGTTCGAAGTTTATATATCCCAGGTCGAATGATGGCAATAACAGTTCCGAAGAACGAGGTCTTGTTGGACAAGTGCTAATAAATCTTCATTCGACATTAGGGTTATAACATCGAGCAGCGAACTTGTTGATATGATGCGATCTGAAGCTGAAACTGCTCGTGCCTCTCCTAAGAGATCGAGCTCTAGTGACGATATTCGGATTAATCCTGATGATTAGACTTCAGGAAAGCAACCAACGAAGTTTGCACAGGTTCCTGAATCTTAGTTCCAATCCCGTCTCGGAGGATATGTCGAATAATAAATTCTCCAGTTCTTCAACGGGTCCAGCTCTGACCGTCAATTTTTCGAGGATCGAAGTCTTCACTGGTCATTTCGATTGACGCTTTCACTGACGATTCGACTGACGCTTTGCTTGCTGCCACGATTGACGCTTTGACTGACGCTTTGCTCGCTGCCATAATTGACGCTTTGACTGACGCTTCACCCGCCACCACGACTGACGCTTTGACTGAAGCTTCACCCGCTACCACGACTGACGCTTTGACTGAAGCTTCCTCTGGCAGGTGGACCATCATTGTGCGAGACGTCGCATCTTTTTGCTGCAAGTTTTTGCAAGTTGTTATAACATGTCCTTGTATCATACTGATTTCCTCGCACTTCGCCAACCCCATGTTGGGTTAGGAACTTCATTGTTAAATGGTAGATCGAGGTGACAGCTCGAAGTTCCCTTAATATTGGTCTTCCCAGTACAGCATTGAAAGCAGATGGACAATCTACCACCAAAAATTGGGTCATTATCGATGAAACCCTCGGAAAGGTCCCAACGCTGACCATCAATTCGATCATGCCCATAGGTAATAGGCTGTCACCGGTAAAACCATAGAGTGGAGTTGCGGCAGG
>JXTB01000380.1:48685-71405 GCA_002914805.1 Parasponia andersonii
ATTATGATATCGGCAAAACTTGTTGGGGTCGCGCTTTGTCCTGTCCCGCCTCATGGGTTCTGGTTGTCGAAATCGCTCCTTCTGGTTAGTGACCGTATAGATATGATCTATGGGTACATTTAATTCAGTATGATTGCTTAATCTCATGGGAGCTTTTGGAACCTCCTGTCTTTTAGGTCTTGGCTGATTTTCATTCGCCTGTTCGTTATTCCTTTTATTCTTCTTACTACCGCCGTTGTTGGTGACGACCGCAACTTTTGCCGCATCCGTTTTACCCCCTTTTCTAGTCTTTTGAAGATTCTCTCGTGAGGATTCTAACCTCAGATGTCGACCAACTCTTCGGTAGAAGTCTTCGAGAGTTCTACATTCTCGCTCGAGTAATTCCTCCCAGAGTTTTGTTTCTGGTTGCATTCCAGCCATCAGAAGAATAAGAACTCCTCCTTCATGTGAGTTATTGACCTTTGCAAGCTCTGAGGTGAACCGATTGAGATAAGACCGTAGAGTCTCCTCTGGACCTTGCCGGATTGCGAACAAACTAACAAGCGGGACAGTAAAATTCTTTGCGGCCTGAAACTGCCTCAAGAATGCTGTCTGTAGCTGTTGCCAGGACGAGATTGAACCAGATTTGAGTCCTCGAAACCACTTCTTCGCTGCTCCTGAGAGTGTTACAGCGAAACACCTGCAGCGTGCATGATCACTGACCCGATGAAGTTCCATCAAATCACTAAAGTGGTCCATGTGGTCTTGAGGATCAGTCTTCCCATCAAAAGTGTTAATGGTGGGGAGTCTGAATCTAGTGGGAAGGGCTGCTGCTCGAACCTTCTCACTGAATGGCGACTGACGATACCCATCTGCGAGCTCATCGTCCCAACCAGCAAGCGCATCTAATGCGATCCTTAGGTTGTGAACATCAACGTTCAGAGGGAAAGCATCATTTCTTGCTAGTAGTAAAGGCGACTTTTGCTCGTAGTCCTGTTTAACAGCAGTCTGGTCAGGTAGCGTTTTCTGTGACCTATAAGAGGACTCTAGTGACACAGTACGACGAGATCGGCTTTGGTCGCTGTGATGTGATACTGATTGATCACGACCACGTCGTCGCTCCAAATACTGTCTCAGGTCTGCAGGATTTTGTCTTGACTCCCTGCTGATTCTTTCGAAAACGCTTCTCGATGGTCTTCCTTAATCGTCGCTCAAGCGATCCTGGATATTAATGGATTTTCGAGAAGGTTGTGTTCGAGCAGGACTGGTCTTTGAACTCTCCGTTCGAGACTGAGGCAAGTCTGCGACCTTGCCTTTTCCCTTAGAGGTGCGATCTTCATGACGCCCTTGCTGTGTTCTTGGTTGACCGCGCCTTCTCGTCTCGAGGATCTGGACTCTTTTTTCTGGTACTTGGGCAGAACGCTCTTTGGGGCGTTCGTGTTGTGGCGGGGTCACCATCTGCCCTTCAGCAAGTCGTCGCAGAGTGTCGTTGATCTGGTTAATGACTTGCTGAAGGTTCACGAGCGTCTCCTCCATGCGATCCTGTCTTTGGGATAGATCCTCTGTTGTCATCGCAGTAGGTCGATCCAGAACAGGGGTGACCTGTGTAGCAACGGTACTTTGAGGTGGATTTTGGCTAGTTCCGGTGGCTCTGGTAGTGTTTCTTGTGTTCGCCATTATCGAAGAGGTGAATTTTGACAAACTTTTCTGCCGGAATAGCCCTCCTTCTAGCGCCAATTGTTGATGGAGGTTTTATCAACAATAGATTTAGGAAAAATTAAGAGATATGGCTGGTATAAATTGACGTAATGAATCAAAGCAAATAAAGAGAGAGGGATTTATAGTGGTTCGGCCCCGAAAAAGATGAGCCTACGTTCACTGTTTTCTCACTATTTTATGAAGAGTTACAAACACTCAAGGTTACAATTCGTTTGGAAGAATTGAAGAACAATTGAAATACTCTAGACTCAGACTACCCAGAGTTTTGAATACTCTCCCCCCGGAATTCTCCCAGCACTTGCGTTTTCTATTGGCTTTTGCTTAACTTGCCTTGACTTAGCTTGAATTTGCTTGGTTTAGCTTGGTGTGTCTTCAATTCAGAGCATCCGGTTCCCTTTATATAGGCTAAGGTCCCCTTATGTCCCTACGATCCTAATTACAAATGGGTAACTATCTAATTGGGTAACATAAATCAGGTAACTGAATAATTTAGATAACTATTCAAATTGGACAGCTAGCTGATTTCAAATAGGAGACTTCTGTTTCCCTTTCCTGATAGGTCTCTTTTTATAGCATTTACTTGTTTCATTTTCCTTGTTAGTTTCCTGTTTGTAAAGGTAAACTATGCGGAGAAGGTCGCACATAAACATCATGAAAGAGGTCGCATGTAACCGTCACAGAAGAAGTCGCATATAATCATCACGGAAGAGGTCACATATAATTTTCACGAAGAAGGTCGCTCATATACCTTATGCGACCTTGAGATTTTAGACCGTATAACACTCCCCTTTCTGCAGCTATATATACTTCTAATGCCCGTATAACCTGAACTAAAAATGATTAAATGAAGTTATTATAAGAAAATTGATTATAAGATATTAATATCTACGTGTAACAAATTCGAGTAACAAATATCTCTTGCAAAATTAAAGAACACTTCTTTTCCCATCTCTTCACGGGTTCCATTCATTATGATATTGTTGGGGGCATGAGCTTTTCACGGGTTATAAATAGGTCGCTTCGTACCAACCAACAAAAAAAAGCACATCGTCGCCCAACAATTCCGTACGTGGCGGTCCTCTTGCAACGTGACAAGTGACAAAGAACAAAAG
The DNA here is from genome assembly GCA_002914805.1 of Parasponia andersonii. NCBI lineage: Eukaryota > Viridiplantae > Streptophyta > Magnoliopsida > Rosales > Cannabaceae > Trema > Trema andersonii. The sequence goes on from JXTB01000380.1 coordinate 51,496, forward strand.
AAGTAGGAGAGCCGTTCAATTAATATCCCCAGCATAGTTATTTACTTTACCAAAATAAAAGAAATATACAGCTTTAAGGAAAATTAAATTGTGATATCTATATATAGGTAGTCCTGAACAAACTGATCAACTGAATCTGTAATGAAATTAAGGAGCCTACTAGATCTGAGGCCTGAGAATGAAGAGAGAATGCATGGCTGTCTTTTATGCCATCCTAGTACTCTTGCTGACTTATTCAGTACTACTACTATCCAGCGCAAATTCACATAAGATTGAAGCTGTTTCAGAGTGGCAGCAGTGCAACGCCACAATCGGAGAATGCAATGGAGAAGAAGGAGAGTTAACGTTGATGAAGCAGAATCGTCTGCTTGCGGCGGATGAAAAAAAGTATATTTCTTTTGACGTGACGAAAAAGAGAGGACCGGTTTGTGATGCGCTCATATACCAGTCATGCATACTGCCAAGTAACGTGCAGACTCGACCATGCACTATCTACAACTTCTGTGATCGTGGACATCAAGGATCCTAATTCCGAAGGGCCACGTACGGCCCCGAGCTAATAGTTTAAGGGCTTTACATGTTCATGAAGGCATTTATGTATATATATATATATATATATATATATATGTATATGTATTTCCGAAGTATATATTAACCTAGTACTACTACTTGCCGCTTGGTAACCAGAAGTCTGCTTTATGTTTTAATAAGGGAATTAAGAAACAGAGAAGTCACGAGGGCGTGAATGAATGTATATGAATCTGTCGTCATCCCCTAGTTATGTATTTGGTCTAAATTAATAAATTTGTCTCTTCGAAGATATGTAATATGTGAATTCATAATTGAGTCTGGATACAATTTTTTTGTAAAATTGATATTAATGCCGTTTATCTCTCTTATATATATATATATATATATATCCGTACGGACGAGCAGATAATATGAAACGAATCCATGGGTTTGTAGACTTTATACCAAAAGATCGTATAAAGTGGTTTTTGTTTTCCTTTTTCTCTTCTTCTTTCTGTGAAGAGCAATTTGGTTCTAGTGGCAGTAATAAAGCACTCTCCTGAAAATTGACATCTTTGGAAGGACAACAAGGGAAACAACCAGTACCCTAGCGTGCCTCACGGATCTCTCTATATCTATTTGCACCATTACTTTTAATACATAGAACATCGATACTCAAAACCGTTACGATTACCTCTTAATTAATTCAATCATGCACGCCATGGCTATCTGCATCTCAATTTATCTTCTTCTTCTTTCCACTACCTGTAACGGTGCCAATACTGAAACCCAGCCACTTTACAATCTCACTGAATATTTTCTCCTTGATTGTGGCTCATCTTCTGATCAGACTGATTCTCAAGGCCGCCTCTGGGAAAGCGATTCTCGTTCAAAACATTACTACTCTTCTCCAAACATAGAAGCGGCATCTTCAGGATCCACTGCCTCAGAACAAGAATCTTCTAATCTCCAAGTCCCTTACCAAACCGCTCGTATCTTTCATCACTCCAAATTCACCTACTCCTTTCCCTTGTCCCCTGGGCCAAAGTTTCTCCGTCTTTACTTTTTTTCAGCCACATACTCCGGCCTTGATAATTCTGATTCTTTCTTCTCTGTCACTGCCAATAATTTCATTTTCCTAAGCAACTTCAGCGCGTACCTTGTTTCTTCCGCCATGAATCCACCTCTACCTTATTTGGTAAAAGAGTTTGTCATCAACGTTTCTGAGAACCAAAAGCTTATAAACATAACCTTCAATCCATCCCCAGGCTCTTATGCCTTCATTAATGGCATCGAAGTTGTTTCCATGCCGGAAAATCTCTACATGACATATACGGATTCTAAGCCCATCACCTTTGTAAACAACAAGGCTATCCCGTTCTTCTTTACCAACGACACTGCTCTTGAGAACGTTTATAGACTCAACGTCGGTGGAAGAGATGTTATCAACGTAAACGACACCGGAATGTTCCGAACTTGGAGTCAGGACTTGATCTACATCTATGGTTACGCCGTTGGGACAAATCCGTACCATCCTAGTGTCACGATCCAGTACAACAACAACACGCCGGCCTACACTGCGCCAGAGGTTGTTTACACCACCTTCCGACAAATGGATCGGAAAGGCGAAGACAACACCAAGTACAACCTCACTTGGCTCTTCCCTGTTGACTCCATGTTTCACTACCTCGTTAGGCTTCACTTCTGCGAAACTCTCGATGAGATAACGGCGGAGAACCAAAGGGTGTTTAATGTATACATCAATAGCATGGTCGCTGAGCAACAAGTCGATGTGTTTCACTTAAGCGGTGGTTCCAAAATTCCTACTTACAGAGACTATATTGTATTCGTCGAAAATGGTTCATTAAAGCTCGAGCTGCACCCTGCTGTCGAATCAAAACCAAAGTTTTACAACGCAATCTTAAACGGCGCTGAAATATTTAAGTTGAACAAGTCTGACGGTAGTCTTGCTGGGCCCAATCCGGACGTTAAGCCACCACCGGCTCAGAACCCTAAACCGGAGCTAAGCCAAGTACTAAGGAATAATAGTAAAAACAATTTCTCGTTACTCGTCAAAGTTACCATTATAGCTGGAGGAGTACTTTTACCAGTATTCTTGTTTATTCTTCTCCGTCGGAGAAGGACATCGCCAGAACCATCATCTACGAAAACGAAGGAGTCATTTCTACCGTCAGATCTCTGCCGTCGCTTCACGATCAGGGAGATAAGAGCCGCCACTGGCGACTTCGACGAGCGGCGTGTCATCGGCCGCGGAGGATTCGGCAACGTGTACAGAGGAGATATTGACGGCGTTATCGTCGCCGTTAAGCGACTAAACCCCACGTCGAGGCAAGGAGCGAAAGAGTTCATAACCGAGATAGACATGCTCTCCAAGCTTCGGCACGTGCATCTCGTGTCTCTTATCGGTTACTGTGACGATCACGGCGAGATGGTCCTCGTGTACGAGTACATGTTACGTGGGACCCTCCGTGATCACCTGTACAAGACCGATAACCCCTCGCTTCCATGGAAGCGGCGGCTCGAGATTTGCATTGGTGCAGCGAAAGGGTTGCATTATCTCCATACAGGCGCGAAGCACATGATCATTCACCGTGACGTGAAGTCAACGAACATACTACTGGACGAGAAGTGGGTCGCTAAGGTTTCGGATTTCGGGTTGTCCAGGACGGGTCCGATAACTTCGTCGGTGACGCACGTCAGCACCAACGTCAAGGGTAGTTTCGGGTACATGGATCCGGAGTATTATAGAAGGCAGCAGTTGACTGAGAAATCCGACGTCTACTCGTTTGGGGTGGTGTTGTTCGAGGCGTTATGTGCTAGGCCCGCTATGGCCCGTAATTTGCCGAAAGAGGAAGTGGGCCTGGCCCATTGGGCCCAGAAATGTTGCCGAAAAGGGCTTGTTGAGCATATAATGGACCCGATTTTGAAGGGTGAGGTGGTGGCAGCTGCGTGTTTGAAGAAGTTCGTGGAGTTGGCGCTGAGTTGCGTCAGGGATGACGGAGTTGAACGGCCGTCAATGAAAGATGTGGTGGGAGCTCTCGAGTTCGCGTTGGAGCTCCAAGAGAGTGCTGAGAAATTAGCCATCAATATTGGCGGGTTTGAGATAACGGCGGTTAGTTCGCCGTTTGGTCAGCGTGAAGGTGGTGGTTGCTTGTTCTCTTCGGATTCTAGTAAACGGAAGTCGGACGTTGGTAACGGTAGCAACACGACGGTGTTTAGTAGTGGAGGTGGTAGAGTGACGTCTGATTCCGAAGTATAATACTATAACGCAGAAGGCAAGAGACTTGATTTCTTTTTTTTTTTTCTTTTCACAGATTTTAGGTGAAGGTTGGACTTTGGTTGTGTAATTTATTAATGTACGAAAGCTCATGTGTATGATCTGAAAAATAAACTAAAGCATATGCTAGTCATGCCAGGTCTTTGTGTTTCGAAATCTTTTTTTATTTTGAGTATACTCGTTTCTTAATAGTTGGTTGGTCCCTCTTATGAGTATACTGTTTTGTTTATTGGTAGATTGAAGTCATTTTCAATTTGCCCTTTTTTTTTTTCTAGATCAAATCTTTTGTTTATTTTTTTTTTAAATTCAGGGATCATATTCTATAAAAATCAGAGAACCAAAATGAAAATGAGGCCAGCATGAAATTTACAATTAAAAAAAAAAATTTGATTTCAAATGAATCAAATAGGTAGTAATTTGTATCAACAGATCAGATTCGTATCAAATTGAAATATAATATATACATAAATTATTCGAGGTAGGCTTCTAAAATAATCTATTTTGTCAGAAAAATACTAATATTAATCCAACCTGCGCTTAAAATTTTAAGCTTATCTAAATTAGACTTACTCATCTCATTAAATAATACTCAATTCACGACCTAATTTTGACCTATTAACTCATTTTTTACTTGTTAATCCGCTTGCGACCCACGTCTTTCAACTTTTCTTTTCCTATTTTAAGCTATTATTGTGTCATCTAAAGACAAATAAACTAAGAAGAATTTTAAAATATAAGTAATAATTTATAACCTTAAATACATACATAAATATTTCTATAATGATAATAATAAATAAGTAAAATTAAGAATATTTTTATAATAAAATTATATTTTATTGACGAGTTAAGTACAGATTACGCAGGTTGAATCAACCTAATCCATATATTTTATTCATGTTAAGCAAATTAACCAAATTTCAACCCGCATCATTCTTTTCTCGATCCAAACCTGTAAAAAATTCTATGGTGTCATCGCGTTGCAACCTAAATTGCTACCCTCTCGATCGATGAAGGGAAGATAGAGATTGCAGGAGAAGCTTGGGCCTAACATAGCATGGGCCGAGTTATGGGCCAGACTTTGTTATTTAAAAAATAAAAAATAAAAAATAAAAATAAAAAAAAAAGTAAAACGCGTTACGTTAAAGAGTAAAGAGTAGAGAGAGATGTAAATTGAAATTAGGTCAGCCGGAAATCGGCCGGTTCGCCGTCGAGCGTGTTTTTGGGTCTTTGGAAAGATCAGTGAAGATGAGCAGCAGACATGGCCCTCCAAAGCACCAAAATAAGTACGCATGGAAACCCAACGCTGGCCGCAAAATCAACGAAACAGTACCGTTTTAACTTGTCTAAATGATTATAAAGAAAGAAAACTCGGTTGTTTTATTTATATATTATTTTGTGTTAGTTGTTTTCTTTATATTATTTTGTGTTATTGTTCAGGAAGTTGGAGGGAGGTTCAGGCCGTTATCGGAAGTAACAGGCGTCTGCCCTCGTTGTAAGGATCAGATTGAGTGGAAACGCCGTTACGGGAAGTACAAGCCTCTCTCCGAGCCTGCTAAATGGTATTCTTCATCTTTTCTTCTTTTTCTTTATATTCTTATTTGTGATTAAACAATTCAAATGTTTCAGCCAAAGTTGTTTCAAACGAGCTGTTCGTCAGGCTTACCATAATCTCTGTCCTGGTTAGTTTCAATTATAGCTGTACATTTTTATATATCTTCTTTCGTTTGAATCTGAAATGGGTTTTGGATGAAAAGCGCTATTTTGGATTATAGTGTTTGGGATTTTGTTTGTGTCGTTTGCAGGTTGTGCTAAGGAGCAAGGTGTGTGCTCAAAATGCCGTTGCCAAGTGGGGCAGATAGTTGGAAGGTTTGCTTGAATTTCGATATATGAGTTTACTCTTTACTCGATCGTTTGTTTTGTTAAAAATGAAATGGAAGTGCAAATAGCTTGTGTTGGAAAATGGCAAGTGTTTAATGTCGAATATTGTTTCAAATGTGTTTATTGTTTTCGCTTTCTTTTTCTTAGAGATATTTCAGAAGTAGAAGCTGAGCAGAAGATGCTTGAGGAGGTTTGTTATTGTAAATTCTAAATTTTGGTTGATATTGTGTAGAAAAGGCCAAGGGTTTTAGTTATTTTGACTTTTAAAGCTGATGGGATTGTTTGATTCTGTTATCAGGCTATCAAGAATGCTCCAGAGAGGGAAAGGAGGAGTCTATTGCGTGCTGTAAGTTTCTGTTTCTCATTTGAGAGTGAAACCTTCTTCCAGTTTTTATTTTCTTTTTCTTTCGTTCTTTCTTATTTTACCAAAAATAAAAAAATAAAAAATAAACATTTTTTGAATCTTTTTTCTTATGTTGAATATGTGAATTGTCATTCACAGGTCAAGCAACTAGCAGATTTTCTTAACCTCTGTACTTTTTTTAAGCGGAATGAAAATGTGTTCATCTTTGTTACCATTCTTTGTTTCTAATGTATGACATTTCTTTGAGGGCATTTGCCAAGTTCATTCCTTTTGCCATTTACGTCCTTTTGGAATAGATGAACAAAGAAAAACCTAAAAATTCAGATAAAACTGCAACTGAGAAAGTGAACAAGGTTGGTGAGTTATTTCCATCAGCAACTCTGGAAGACTACGCAGAACTAAACAGAGATTATTTTGAAGATGAAGATGACGTAGATGATGGCCGAGTTCTGTAAAGAGAGGTGAGAACAGTTTTTCATTGATTGCATCGAGTATGTACTCAAACCAATTATTATATGCATTATGGGGTCACTGATAATGTTGTCTTTCATTTTGGCAGATTATCTGAGTAATGCATTTACTGGAGAAGCCTCTTTTTATCTTTTTCTGAGAACAAGCAAGATGAGCTCTTTATCTCACGTAGTGGAATTTGGTGCATATGATGGAACCAGTGCATGCTTTGTTGTGTCGTTACTCCCAACCGTAAAGAATCCGACTTCAACCATATGAAAAACGTCTTTAGAAAATTTTGAAATTACATATATTCCTCTTTGTTCTGACTCATTAGCCTATAGAAAGTGTTTAATCAGAAAAACTCAAAACCTGTATTCATTTCTTTTTCTTTTTTCTTTCAATGACAATGTGATTTATTTTTCTTCTTTCTTTTCGAAGACATATTTATTGTTATTTGCTGAGATTTATATGGAAGTGCATTTATGATGCTCTTGTTAGTCCATTGAAAGTGCTAGTTGACTCGTGATTGCCAACAATCACCGTTCTATGCTAAATTCTTTCCCTGATGTGGTCTTGTCAAACTAATAAACAAGACTTAATCTTATTAGTAAGTTATTTTTCAGTTTAGCCAAGGATGAGTTTAATTGTTTTTTTTTAACTTTTAAGCTATCGTAAAACAGGATTTCAACGGAAATAATTACTGTTAATCTCTCTCTTTTAGATAATGAGAAAAAGTTATTGTTGCAATTAGAAAACCAAGTGATAAAAGTCGTCATATGAAGTTAAGGCAATGCCCTGTTGAAGAGCAAAACTAATATTACCTTCTTGGCTATGTTTTTAGAGCCTTCGGCACTTACGAAATATAGTGAAAACTTCATGTGCTGTTTAAATGTACCTATGAATGATGCATTCCATGCAAGGTAATCAAAATCTCTAGAATTAATTTTCTTATTGTTCGGAAATGGGACCGTAAAGCAAGCACGTATGAAGATGCTTATTTTTCAGGCATCACACTGGTTCATGCCATATAACTATTAAAGAACGACTACTTGATATCTAGGGAAGCTGAAACCCCAAAACATGAAAGCAGAGAGAGAAAAATATATTCACACACACGCATATATATATATATATATATACATACATCACTGAGCTTCATGAAGTCCACTGCAGCAAGATTAATGCTCTCCAATGCTACTGGATCGCGATAAAAGGACTGCCATAAACTAGAAAGATAAGTCCATTGGAGAAATGCAGGAGGAAAGTACACCAAAGCCATTGAAATGCCTTCCTTGAGGCTTTCTCCCTTCGTGTTATGTGCTCTCATCTTTGCCAGCCTCCTCACCATCATAATCTTTGGCTCCATTGTTGCATTTCGCTGCCACCACCGGTGGATTCCATGCCCCATATTGCTGCTTACCTTCCTCTCTCCACAGCCAAATCTCCCATCTTCAGACCCAGTTGGGATTTTTGCTCAAGCAGCTGCATAAAGAGATTTCAGAATCAGAAGCACTTGTGAGATTTCCGATCAAGTTCTTCACATTGCATTTCTCTGGACAAGCTTTCAGAGAACCTATCCGGTCTCTGCGATGATAACAGGAATGAGATAAGCAATGTGGATGAAGATATGAGTGAACCTGAGGAAGATGATGGTGATTCTGAAGAAGGATTTCAGTGGGACAAAAGGTCTTCAATTCAGGTGAGCTTCGTAACTACACTTCACCTAAACCAAACAGACTTCATGGGAAGAAAACTTCATTGGGCTGGAAGCACTGAGTCCATCAATCGGATTCTCTTGTACCAAAATGGCCTCCCATTTAGACCGATACATGAGTTACAAGATCTTTGGAACTTGCCCTGATGATTCGGACATGGCTCAGAAACTGATAGCCAATGGGTGCGATCCATTGCCAAGAAGAAGAAGATGCTTCACAAGGACACCTCCTCACTACACCAATCCATTTCCTACAAACTCCTCTCTCTGGACTCGACCAAGTGATGCCAACATTTTGAGGAACCACTACAAGTGCGAAGACTACTCTTGTCTTGTTTTTGTTTCCAAGGAAACAATGGACAAGAGGGACTTCTTCAAATGAGCAGATTGTTACAACCTCTCGAAACGAGGCTAGGATATCCGAATGAATGAGTCCCTTTCTGCAAAATTCACCATTGACAAAGTTCTAAGCTTAGAGCCAGGCGAGATCGGAATCGGACTAAATTTTAGCCCGACCACAGGAACATTTGCTGCTCTAATGAAAGAGCACAATGTCGTCATTACATCAGCTACCTTGAACCTGGGGACTCCTTTCAACGAAGTCATTGCCTTGAGAGGGCTCCTCCCTCTCTACGTATCTGTTGGTTCAAGATTGCTTTTCTTTGACAACACCCTTGACATGATTCATTCAACTCTGTTCTTGGATGGTTGGATAGGTATGGAACTTCTTCAATTTGTGTTCTTTGATTGGAACCGTGTCCTCCGGCCGAAAAGGCTCCTTTGGATTGATCGTTTCTTTTGTGGGAAAAAAGATACGAAGGTGTATTTGAACGAGTTCCAAAAGTAAGGCTATAGACCTTTGTCATGGAGGATAGTCCCCATGATGGATAAGCTTGGGGACGAGCTTTTCTTCTCGGCTGTTTTGGAAAAACCCATCAGAAATTATTAAGTAACCAAATTTAATGATTATAAGTAATCATGTGTTAATTCATTTTTTTTTTCTGAAGAAAAAATAAATCATGTTTAATGATATTTTGCTGAATGGTATTATGTGACACTTCCACTCAATATATTAACATAAGCTTCAACATTTTCTTTTTCTAATTATGTTATTATCTTTTCCTTCGTTTTCTTTTTCAGTTTCTGCTGAAAATAAACTGAAAAAGCATGGCATGCCACCAATAAATGAAAATCTTTTCAAAGAAAAGCTGTAGATAATTAAATAGGTTTACATAACATAATATGATATAGTACTAAAATATATTTCATATTTAGACATGGCAGTCTGAATTAAAATAAACGAATATCAAAAGGAACTTTCTTCGGAAAAGATGCTAAAACAAAAAAGGGATACTCCTGAATTTCAAATTGAAGAAGAAATTATATCAAATTGCGTTGCTCAGTTGATATACACTTGATATATGAGGAAAAATTCAATTGATAAAGCTCAACATACAATAAAATCTCACTAAACAAATTTGGTAAAGATTTCTACGTCCTTCCCAAAAATGAGTAAGTAATCCAATATTCCAGTTATGAAAATCACATTGTCGGCTTCCAAATGTAACCAGAGGCTTCAAAATCAGCATTCCTGGTTCTGGAAGTGGGTTTCAATATGAACTAATGCGTATCCAAAACAGCCATCGCAGTATTGCACAAAATGAATATATCTGATCCTACCTAGTTAAAAGAACCAAACTCCGCTCCTCACAAAGCTAGAAGCTAATTTCGTGACTGGCTTGTTACTCACGTATATCATTCTTTTGAACACAAGCGCTCTGAAAAAGAATCACACAAACAAGACAAAAGATTCATAAGGACACATAACCACAAGAATGCAAAAGTGTAACCGTGTCCAAAAGAATGAAAAAAATATTTAGTAAAGATAGGTTATAGGCCATACTTAAATATTCATAAGCAAGTATCATTGAAGTTCCCCATACTGACATGCTGAAAAATCTTGGACCCAATCCTCTGTATAAACCTTTCCAGCCCTCATCGTTAATCAAGCTTTTAATAACTTGCCTCGCATTCTGCCCCTTGTCATGTCCAATCACCTTCGGCACAGCAAGAACTAATTAAAATACAACCAAAAAATGCATCTATGCAACAAAATCCACAGAAAATGTTCTTAAACAACATGAAGTCTCCCTCTCAGAGACTCCGCGAGAAAATTGAATATGAAAATAATTAACGTGATCATCGAGCAACGAGAGAACACAATTGATGATGGATGGAGATGGTTTCTTTAGCAAAAAGAAAAAGGAAAATCAGAAGGTTTGACATAAGCTGGATTCCATGAATAATGCTTACCTGTAAGCGTGTCTTGATAGTGTCCAGTGGGGTTGTTATGCACGATGCTGTTGCACCTGCAATTATACCTCCAGTAGCTTGAACTAACATTATTTTCTTTTGGCCAGAAGCGTTCTCAAAATCAGAGCCATTGTCCAAAACACTGCAGAATCACAAGTGACGCATTCATGAGAAAACAAGTCATAACTACAAACTAGGACCTTTACCCCTTTACTCTGCACCCCACCTCCCGCCAAAAATTAATTGGACGCTCAAAGTCTTACCAAAATGAAAGCTAAAATCAGAACAACTCACTAGTACATTAAAACCTTATAAATATGAATAACTCAAGCATAGAGTAGTCTCCCATTCAGAATAAAGCAGAACAAACAGCATCGCCTCACAATTACAGCCATTAACTACTTACTTGCAAACCAGTTCGAAAATAATCATCCCCTTTAGTTGAACTGATAAAATGGTGAAGCCCAGGGAACATAGCAACCATTGAGGATACATGAACTTGATTCTTAATGGAATGTCACAACTTAAACAAACAATAGAAAAAGCTAATATCTAAAGCTACATTGTCATCACATCAACTACCACAATCGAGAGATTATCAACCAAAGAATTACCACTTGCTAGACTCAGTCTTAAGCTAAACAAACTTGCTCAAAAAATTTAAAGTTCATAGATTAAAAATTGCCATTTCTCACCTCCAGATGAAGCGCTGGCTTGAACCATAACTTGCCCACCAAACAGCACTGGAGGGGGAGTAAGTCATAACCGATAGACCAAATCCCCTGTACAATCCCCGGATGCCATCAGTCCTCACAATCTTACGAGCAACGTCCAAACCACCACTATACTTTGCTTGGCCTGAGTAGCCTTGTACCATCAACTTTTGACTAATCTGACGAGAAACCAAAACCAAAAAATATATAGTTACCATTTCTTAGATTTCCCTTTTTCATTTATTGTCGTTTAAATCCAAAAGTAGCTAATAGGACAAATCCAAATTAGTTTCTCAAAATCCGCATACATCACAAGCACCAAAATTTTCTCTTTAAAAGAAGTGTCTTCCTTTGCTAATTATATAAACTAGATTAGTTAGCATTCCAAGTTAGATAATGTCATCATGATGGTGTGAAAACAAAGAACAAGAAATAGCCACCATACCACATCAATTGGAACAAAGACAGCCTGAGAAAAAAGGGATGCGGTCATGCCAGCTACGCCGTTTGCTATAGCTGCCTGGGTAGGTTCTGATAATTTCATTGGTTCCAACATCTTGAAGGCTGCAATTTTTGTGGTCTCTAAAGCAGTAAGGAATATCACCCTGGCAGGAACAGCACCAGTGATCACTGTACCAAATCCTCTATAGAGTCCAGGAATCCCATCTCTTTTTAGTATGCCACGGACGACAGAGAATGCATTTCTTTCAGCAGTCTCCTTCGAAGCAACCTGTAGCCTGGTTTTTACAACAGAAACTGGGTACAGAGCTACTGTAACTCCTGTAAAGAGACCAGCTCCTACGACATAAAATTTAGTTTTGTCAAGCCTGCAGAATTGGGATGAAAAAGAGATGAAATTGGGGAATACAAATAATCCAACGAAAAGGCAAAGTATTAATCAATTGCATAAGGGGTAAATCAAATATTAAGTGGATAGGAAACATAACTATTGAGAGAACACTTTAAAAACAGGGAGAAATAAACAAAAGCAAAGGACAGAGGTCCCTCATGACCTACAATGTCAAAACCGATCGAAACCCTTTATTTATCTTAATCTTTAATGGCTACCCTCAACTAAAAATCAAGTTTTCTTGCCCCTATACCATCCACACAATCACATTACCCTCTCATTTCTCAACAACCAACTTGGCATAACAAGTAACCATAAAGAATCAAAGCCTTCCCCATCAAGAAACCACAAATTCAAATGCAAATTCAACAATTTTCTAATTGGATTTCTCCATTATGTAGAAAAACCCAAATACACATTCAACTCGATCAAAAGCATTCCAATTCGATTAAAGGCGATAATTTTAAATAAATTAAGAAAAAAAACCCTCAATTTCTTTACCATTATTCGGGATATAAACAAATACATTAACTTCTTTCTCGCCATTTCCAATACCAAATCCCTCATAAATTCCTAGTCCCAGCGACCAAAGGGTACAATTTTACAAAAGAAAAACAAGAAGAAAAAAACAAAAGAAAACAAAAAAAAAAAAAGGGAGAGAAAAATGAACAAAAAATGGGGAGGGAAAAAATCGTACTTGTCCCAGTTAATCTCGGTCTGACCGAACGAGTGGGCTCGGGCGTTTGATGCAGCGGCCATGGACTCTCCCCCGTAACAGAACCTTTTGTTTCCCGACAAAAACGAATCTGGAAGACGAGAGAATCAACAGCGCATTCTAATTCTTTCCAGAAGAAAAGAAAAAGAATGTATCCACCAAACAGACCCTCCGAGGCGGATTGATCGATTTTCTTTTTTCTTGAATGAATTTGCTAAATCTGAATAATCCCTTTCTTTAAATTTGGCACCTTAGATTGCTTGGAGCTAAATCCACTCTCTAATCAAATTATTTTTTATTATAATTTCTATTTCTTTAAAAAAAACAAAAAAAAAGAATTAAAGGGGTTTGACTGTAAAAGGGGCGCACGGCGGTTGAGTCGACGAGGAGGACGCGGCTGGTTGTGACAAATTCTCTCTTATTGTGTCGTGGAGTTGGGTCTTGTTTGGCTGCGTAATATGATAAAGCCAGATCCGCTTTTTCTAATTATGTCATTCTGGGATATAAAAGTGCCTAGTTACATATTAACTACAATTATCATTAGTGGAATAATTCTGTGATTAGTACTACACAATATCAATTAGCCCCCAAAATTTAATTAATGTCCTGCTCTTATATTTTAATTTCTGTCCTTTTCGTTTTAACTGATGCGTGAGAATTTCCCCAATATGAATAGACATGCAGTTCTATACGTAACTGATGGCATTTAGGGCAGCAATTTTTCTTTTGTTATTAATTTTTCTTTTTTTTCCCTGAAAGTTTGGAATTTTCGATTCTTAATCCTAAACGATACAATTACAAATCTAATGATTCTTTCATTTTTATGTAATTGGGAATTCATGGATTTTCGGGGGAAAAAAAAAGAAAAAAGGAAAAATATTGCTTATACCGAGAGATGCTTAAAATATAAATTTATCATTTTGCTTCAATATAAAAAAAAAAGGCCCCAGTAAGGAGTGTTCCAATAGAAGAGAATAGTCTATTGACCAGAGAGGAGGGAAAAACGTCTTCTCCAACTAAAACTTCGCTTTCTTTTTTAATTTCGCCATCTCGTTTTTCGTGCTAAATATTAGTCAACTAAATAAATCAAAATTACAGTTAAATTAGTGGCAGTGTTAACTATAACCTATGCTTATTTTTTTGTCAAGTTAATTAATTAAAAATGTATGTAAGGCATGAAAGTATTCCAATTTCCAACTTAATCCAGTAACCAGTACCCTAGTCCAGTAACCAGTGCCCATAAGAACAAGAAATTTTTTTAATAATCTGGTAAGCAGTCAATGTGGCGAATTCCATCTAAAAAATTAATTGGACCAAAAGGCCTTGAATGTTACAACCAAAATTTTGATATTAATACAAAATGAAATTCAAGGAAGCACATAAGAAAATAGTTTTACGAAGGAACCCTTGCTTGTTCCTGAACATTTTTTTTTTTGGGGTCAAAAACTGATTTAAGGAGAACCATCGAAAATCCCAATTAGGTTAGCATACCACCCCTTACTCAACAACCCTTAAAATACTATTACAAATGAAGAAAATCAAAATATTAACAGAGCAATATTGTTGGTCATATGACAATACAGAGGTGTCATTCATGTTAAGCATTACGACATAATATTAATAATTCATGATACACTATGCTAGGTGAGACTTGCTAAATATTTGAAAAGTATCATTAATTATGGACAAAATGTTGATATACACCCTAATGAATTTCATCAATTATTAAGGAGTTTTTTGATGAGAACTGGACTGCGTATTCTAATGATGTAAAATTATATTAGTTGTTACTGTTCACCATTGACAGAAATCTAGTGTCTTGAAAATAATCCAAAAGAAAAAATTGTATAGCTTAATCTACTATGGAATTCAAGTTGATTGCCTTAAAAAAGCTTGTTCTAAGGATAAGTGGTTAAGAAACTTATTGGTAGATATTTTTCTTGGTACATATCACATATTCTCTTTTGTATTTCAATACACTGTGATTGTCAAATTACTAAATTAATTATTAAAAAAATTAATGAAAAGTCAAGACAATATTGTGAAGCAACTGCGAATTTGGGATCGTGAGTCTAGATTATAAGGCTATACTTACACTTCGGCTGTTCTTTCGAAAAAACCACAAAATCAAGGATTAGTAGTGAGTATATTATGGAAAACGTGACATGTTTAGTATAGGATTTGAATCCTATTCGTTTTTCTCTCGTCTCTTTTTCTTAACTCAGTTCCAGCTCCTCTTTCTTTCTCTTTTCTCTTTTTATTCACTCTTTGTTTCTTTAGTTGGTCTTCAAGAATTTGTTTTGGAGTCAATGGCATAAGTGATATTGGCTCTTTTTTAATAGTAGAAAGAGTACTTACTAGTGAAACCATCATGTGTGACTCGCCAATCGTACTGGACATGCATACATAGGTACTACATCGCAAAGCATTTCATCTTCATACTTGCTAATAGAAAATATCACCAACACTTGTTTTGTCACATTGACTTCTCTGCAATTGTTCAGCCACGGAAGCCAATACGGTCATAGCACTTCATCTTCATACTTGCTAATAGAAAATATCACCAACACTTGTTTTGTCACATTGACTTCTCTGCAATTGTTCAGCCACTGAAGCCAATACGGTCGTGTATGCTTTACGATAAATAATGCTAATTTTTCCACTCATTTAGGACTAGTCATGTTGGTACAACTCTCTCTATCAATTATGACGCTGCAAACTTTGTTATTCACAAAACATCGAGTATGAAACAAGTTCTCTCACTAGCTATTGTTTTCTTCCTTAACTTGTGCGCTAAGAGCTCGCCTCGCTACTAATAATTCTCTGTCTGAAGTATAGTGCCCTTCATAGTTATCTTCAAGTGGTGGCATATCATCATCATCGTCTGTCTCAATCTCCCCTTGAACATTGATCACTATCGCCTTTTTGTTCGGATGTTGGCTAGCAATATGACCCATACTTTGACATTTGAAACACTTAATATCACGATTTCTAGAAATGGTAGATTCGGTGTTACCTTATTTCGGTACTGCAACTTGTTTTCCATCCTTAGAAGACTCAGACTTAGGCTTAGCTGATAGAAATTCGTCCCGTTTAGGAGTTGATCTTTATGAGTTTATAGAAGTTGAGCCTAATCCCTTCCTAGGATAGTTTTTCCATTTCAATTGTTGCTTAACTTTGATAGCTTGATGCGCCATATCTGTCGGCTATACATAATGTTACATCTCTACCACATCCGCTATCTCTCTATTTAGACCGTGTAAGAATCTAGCCATAGTAGTTTCTCTGTCTTCCTTTATATTTGCTCAGATTATAGAAACCTCTATCTCCTTGTAGTAGTCATCCACATTCTTAGATACTTGAGTTAGATGCTGTAACTTGTTATATAGCTCCTGATGATAGTAGCTTGAAATGAAACATTTTCTTATGATTGTTTTCATTTCATCCCATGTCTCAACAGGGCATTCTAGATTTTTCCTTCTTTTCTTCAACAATTGATCCCACCAAATAACAACGTAATCAATGAATTCAATTGCAACAAGCTTTACCTTTTTAATCTCAGAATAGTTGTGGCAATCGAAGATGATCTCCATTCTCTTCTCCCACTCTAGATAAGCTTCAGGATCATTTCTACCTTGGAAGGATGGAACCTTCACTTTAATGCCTCCCAAGTCATTATCTTACCTAGGTCTACCTATCCTAGCTTTTTTATCCCCATAATCATGCCTAAACTTGCCCATGTTATTATTGGTTCATCCACCTCCTCCCATTTTTCTACATCTTCATCATCACCCCATTGCTCATCTAGTGTACTTGCCTAGATGATTGCCTAATGGGAGTATTTTGAGGCTGTTCTATAACTATTTCTCCTTCCAACCTATCAATTCTCTCATGTATTGATTCTAATTCAGCTCTCATCATTTTTCTCATCTCCCCAAACAATGCCTGTAATTGTAAGTTCAGAATAATTAGTTGTTGTACCTCTTTGGTTGTGTTACCTTCTCGATTGTGTGACGTATTGAAATCTACAAAANAATACGGTCATAGCACTTCATCTTCATACTTGCTAATAGAAAATATCACCAACACTTGTTTTGTCACATTGACTTCTCTGCAATTGTTCAGCCACAGAAGCCAATACGGTTGTGTATGCTTTACGATAAATAATGCTAATTTTTCCACTCATTTAGGACTAGTCATGTTGGTACAACTCTCTCTATCAATTATGATACTGCAAACTTTGTTATTCACAAAACATCGAGTATAAAACAAGTTCTCCCACTAGTTATTGTTTTCTTCCTTAACTTGTACGCTAAGAGCTCGCCTCGCTACTAATAATTCTCTGTCTGTAGTATAGTGCCCTTCATAGTTATCTTCAAGTGGTGGCATATCATCATCATTGTCTGTCTCAATCTCCCCTTAAACATTGATCACTATCGCCTTTTTGTTCGGATGTTGGCTAGCAATATGACCTATACTTTGACATTTGAAACACTTAATATCACGATTTCTAGAAGTAGTAGATTCGGTGTTACCTTATTTCGGTACTGCAACTTGTTTTCCATCCTTAGAAGACTCAGACTTAGGCTTAGCTAATAGAAATTCGTCTCGTTTAGGGGTTGATCTTTATGAGTTTATAAAAGTTGAGCCTAATCCCTTCCTAGGACAGTTTTCCATTTCAATTGTTGCTTAACTTTGATAGCTTGATACGCTATATCCGTCGGTTATACATAATGTTACATCTTTACCACGTCCGCTATCTCTCTATTTAGACCGTATAAGAATCTAGCCATAATAGTTTCTCTGTCTTCCTTTATATTTGCTCAGATCATAGAAACCTCTATCTCCTTGTAGTAGTCATCTACATTCTTAGATACTTGAGTTAGATGCTGTAACTTGTTATATAGCTCCTGATGATAGTAGCTTGAAATGAAACATCTTCTTATGATTGTTTTCATTTCATCCCATATCTCAACAGGGCATTCTAGATTTTTTCTTCTTTTATTCAATAATTGATCCCACCAAATAATAACATAATCAGTGAATTCAATTGTAGCAAACTTTACTTTTTTAATCTCAGAATAGTTATGGCAATCGAAGATGATCTCCATTCTCTTCTCCCACTCTAGATAAGCTTCAGGATCATTTCTACCTTGGAAGGATGGAAACTTCACTTTAATGCCTCCCAAGTCATTATCTTACCTAGGTCTACCTATCTTAGCTTTTTTATTCCCATAATTATGCCTAAACTTGCCCATGTTTATTATTAGTTCATCCACCTCCTCCCATTTTTCTACATCTTCATCATCACCCCATTGCTCATCTAGTGTACTTGCATAGATGGTTGCCTAATGGGAGTATTTTGAGGCTGTCCTATAACTATTTCTCCTTCCAACCTATCAATTCTCTCATGAATTGATTCTAATTCAGCTCTCATTATTTTTCTCATCTCCCCAAACAATACCTGTAATTGTAAGTTCAGAATAATTAGTTATTGTACCTCTTTGGTTGTGTTACCTTCTCGATTGTGTGACGTATTGAAATCTACAAAAGTAATGTTAGGACTCACAAGCACTCTTTTCTTATGTGTTTCACTCAGATTGATTTACTCACTCTCGTATTTGGTACTCAATGGCTTTTGCCCTCTTATTTTCTCATCACTCTTATCTTTTTCCACTCATGATGTTTTCTTTACACTCTTAATGAAATTCAAGAATACTCTAATGATAATTCAATATGATAAACAACCAAATCAAATAACAAGACTTACAAGAAATTCTCAAGAAACTAATGCAAGAAATATGAATAACATGAATTCTTCAATTTCAGCAATACCCCAAAATTCACAAAGTTTTTTCCCAAATTTTGATGATCTTTCACACTCAAGGAGATTTTGGCAAAAAAGAGTTTAGAAAGTAAGAAACAAGATGGACACAATTTTTTTTTTTTTTTTTCAGATCCACATCCCTTTAGTATAACCTCAACAGCTTGAACCCCAAGCAAAAGCAAAGAAACCCCAAGCAAAATGAATTTGATATGGGAGAATAACATTTTAGGAAAGTAGGTGAAATTACACCTTTTGCATATTGAGATTTAGAAAATACACCCTTTTTAAAAATAGTAAGTACATTTATGCATTTTAAAGAATTATAGATGTAAAATGATTTATATATTCTTAATTTTGAGGATATTAACATAATGACAGTACTAGACGAAGTGTATAATAACTTGACCAAAAAAAAAAAAGCAATATTTGATTATAATTTGAATACTTGACACATAATGACAGTACTAGACGAAGTGTATAATAACTTGACCAAAAAAAAAAAAAAGCAATATTTGATTATAATTTGAATACTTGACAAAGTGTCGAGAGATATTGAGTTGTTAATTGATATGTCAAACACTAGACAGAGTATTAAGTAACTTTAGTTCGATCTGGATCCTGGGATAAGTGTTAGGCTGTATTCATCCAAAAACTATCAAATGAGATGTATTTCCTGACACAGTTTTGGAAAAGATCTAGTTTGCCAAGGAGCCCTTACTTTTTGTCGTCTATTTTCTCAGAATTTTTGTAATCTGATGAGGCAGTCGGTTTATAGATAGAGCAAGATTGGGACGGTTTTAGAAAAGCCATAAAATAAGATCGTATCAATTTTGGGAAAGAAAACTAGAGCTAATTAAAGTAATTTGTGAGCTGGGCTCAAGGAACAATGTTTATACATACATGTAGCCTCAATATGTGACCTTAAGAGATCATCTAGAAAACACTATGTATTAAAAGTAATAAGAGAACATTGCTCGACGCCGAAGTTGAATGCTTGCACCTTGTATTCAGATTGAAATCTAATAAGACTTGCATGCACAGTGGATATAGGCCACATTGGTCGAACCACTTAAATCAAGTATGTGATCTGTGTAATTTTTTTTTATTTGTTGTTTGATTTTTTGATTATTTTAACGTGATTTTTAGCATTTGTGAAAGTGTTTAAATTACATTTGTGTGAACCTTAAATCTACAAACTAGTATCAGAGTAGGGTTTCTATTTTGAAGAAGATCTAGTTTATTAATAGCATCAATAAAATACGATGTAGAGAAATT
>JXTB01000380.1:72381-125271 GCA_002914805.1 Parasponia andersonii
ACGAGCAATGCTATATGGCCCCATAAAATTTTTAACACGAGTCACTTGGGAATTTGTAGTTGGGGCCACATGACCAGATTGCCACATTAGCTTTTTTTCATTTTCAAAAAAAAAAAAATATTTTTGTCTTCTTTGCTTCCTTCTTCATTTCCATTGATATGCTTATCAGTGAACTAGGTCTAGAGATATTCATTGCTGAATCATCCCCGTTCTATTTCTAATAAAAGAGACCATGAAATTGATACAAGTCTCTCTGTGATCTCCCCACCATGAACAACACACATGTATAAGTCTCTAAGTATTAAATGGGGTTTGGTTAATTTTAGCTTCGTTAGAAATTTGGTACCACTAGAGAACCGGAGAGGTTTCAATGACTCAAAACTCCTCCGACGACAAGCCACCTACCGCAGACCGTCAAAAATGCCAACGAACTCACGTACGTAGCTCCTGAACAGGAAAAGGCCACTGGATTTTGGTTGTGGTACACTGGTAGAAACGATGGGTGAGTCGATTGGCGCCTTTGGTAGAGATTTTGGGTTGTGGTTCGTTGGTTTTGAGTTTTGACTTCAAAACAACTTTTTTTTTCCCCCCTTACTTTTGTTTTAAATTTAATTAAATATGCTTATTTTGATGTAGGACCCACTATATTTAATCGCATACGAGTTAGGATCGTAATTTTCTTTATATTTATTATTCATATAAATTACAAAGATACCAGCAGAAAAGAATAGAATTAGTGAATTACGTGTTACATTGTAGAACGAGACAGTCAAAACATGAGGAATGCGTTATGTGGGGGGAAGTGCTTCTACCAAACTCCCACCATTTTGAGGGGATCACAGTCAGTCAAAACTCAAATACTTATACCCCCAGTTGTGCTTTCCTAGAAGGTGCAAACCCGAGATCTTTATTCTCATCATCACAACTGTCTCCACTTCACTATTTTAGCCATATTAAGCTTCTTTTATATTTAAGGAATACGAGTAATGCCAGATACACGCGTAGTGACGCATTTTTCTTTCTTTTATATATTTCTAATACTTTATATAAGACATGTATGAAAATTATTCGGTACAAATTTGTGCTAAGGAATTAATGCATATACGTTTACCAAAAAAGAATTAATACACATACAAAACAAAACGAAAGGAAAGCAGCCATTTTTAAGTTGTGTTGAATCTTATATTATACGGTAAACAGTGGGCTTGAAAGTGCACTAACCCATTAAATAACATAAACTAACCTTATTCTATAAGCCAGAGCCTCAGTTCTCTGCGTTCTCTCTCTCTCTCTCTCTATATGTATATATATATATATATGTATCTTTCAGAAAACAGAGCAGGATCATAACAAACATTCCATTGAGAAGAAAGCTCGAAGGCTGAAATGGGTTGTTTGCCCCTATCTGCGATGACTCGGGCCTCTGTATGCACAAGTTGCGCCATTTTTTGGGTATTCACGTTGTACTCTTCCACCATTTTCATTTCAACAGGTTAGCATAGCATATTTTTTCTCTGTTAACTCGTTTTAATTGATATCAATATTGTACATAAATATATACATTGATGGTAATTAAAATATTTTATATGACATATGAGATGATCACATATGATTTGATTATATTTCGTATTATAAGTGAAGTGAAAAGAAACTATATTCAAAAGCACTTTTGATTCTTTGTTTGGTTCTAGGTGCCCGCGATCCAGAAGACTCCTTTACTTTTTTCAGTTTCATACTTTTAGCTTATGTTCTTTTTCCCCTAAAGTTTGTCCTTATTATTTATTCTTTTTTAATTGAAGTCTTGGCGTTTGGTTCTGTGAGCCTCGCGCATAAGAAATTTTGAAAATTGCGGACTTGTCATATATTATAATTATTATCATTATTTTTTTCATTGCGTTGTCCTGAATAGTTTGGGTCATGTCATATTGTCTGATTAGTCGAAAAGGTCAGTATCTTGTTGATGAGCAGTAATGGAAGTCCATAAATCAAAGCCTTACTCTGTTTTAAGAACTTTGAATGATCAAAAAATCGAAATGGAAAAGCCATTAAAATCAACAATCTTTAGGAGGCAGTAAATTTCAGCATATTGCTACCGAAAATAATTCCTTGGGAGCAAACATGAGCAAACCAGTCGGAAGTTACAATGGTTTCTCTTGGTCAAATTTTATTTATCACGAAGATGTTCGATATTTTTTCCTTTTTTGTTGCTGCGTTTTATCCCTTATCCAGAAGCCTATGATGCACTTGATCCAAATGGAAATGTTACAATCAAATGGGACATTATGAGCTGGACTCCTGATGGCTACGTTGTAAGTATTATTTTTCACCACATAATGGACGATACATTTTAATGCTATATTACTCCATATTTCTTGGCTTTTCCTTTACATCATATTATCTTTTATATGCCTATGGAAAAAAAAAAAAAAAAAAAAAAAAAAAGAGAGTGAAAAGAAACATGATTGAAATTGAATATGATTCTTCTAAGTTTGGAGTTAAAACATTTTTTTGCTTCTCAGCTATTTGTTAAGCTTTTCGAGTTACCAAACGGAGTTTTAATTCTCATGTTATAGTATGTTTCTTTCTTTATCAATTAAATAGACTAGTAATAACATTGGAACAAGAAAACCTGTCTTTCATAGCCTGCAAGAAGATCTTTCCTTTCTTGTTTTGAATTGTTTGTTAAGTTTCAAAAATAAGGGTCTTTGGTAATCATCAACAGCAGCATTTTCATCTAGTTCACTCAACATTTTTTAAGGCACAGATTGGCTGATGAACACTTGAACTGAATGAATGAACAGGCTGTTGTGACAATTTATAACTTCCAGCAGTATCGTCACTTCGAATCGCCAGGGTGGTCACTGGGATGGACATGGGCAAAGAAGGAGATCATATGGAGCATGTTGGGAGGCCAAGCCACAGAGCAAGGAGATTGTTCGCATTATAAAGGCAACATCCCACATTGCTGTAAGAGAAGCCCGAACATCGTTGATTTATTGGTTGGGACTCCTTACAATCAGCAGATTGCAAATTGCTGCAAAGGGGGAGTACTCAGTTCATGGGGCCAAGATCCGGCCAATGCTGCAGCCTCATTCCAGCTAAGTGTTGGCCAAGCAGGAACAAGCATCAAGACCGTCACTTCCCCTAAGAACTTAACTCTGAAAGCACCGGGGCCTGGTTATACTTGTGGACCAGCACAAGATGTTCCAGCAAGTAAATTTATTTCTGCGGACAAAAGGAGAGTCACTCAAGCTTTGAGTAAGATGTTTTACATTATAAAGTTGGATGCTAATATATTAGTAAATCCTTTTCAGTTTATGTCCAAAGAGGCACTGTAAATAATTGCTAATTCAAGAAGGAAGACGTTTTGAAAATAGATCATGATGTTGCTTGACAATTTTTTTTTACTGAGTAAGACTGCTGAGATTTTTGACTGATCCACCTCTCTTATCATGGCAGAGACATGGAACTTTACCTGTACATACTCGCAGTTTCTGGCTTCCCGTGCTCCAACTTGCTGTGTTTCTCTTTCATCCTTTTACAATGATACTATAGTTCCCTGCCCTACATGTTCATGTGGTTGTAAAAGTAACATTACTGGGCCAGGAAGCTGCGTAGAGTGAGTTCTCACATCTATTACAATATTACTTTTTATAACTTCTTTCATTTAAAGACTTTTTTTTCCCTGAAACAATACCTTATATGTTGTACTTTGATGGGTTACAGGTCGGATTCCCCATACTTGGCTTCAGTTGTCTCAGGCTCTCAAGAGAATACGCCTGTGGTGCAATGTACTAGTCATATGTGCCCAATTCGAGTTCACTGGCATGTTAAACTAAATTACAAGGAGTACTGGAGAGTAAAGGTTACGATTACAAACTTCAACTATGCGATGAATTACTCGAGGTGGAACTTAGTCGTCCAACACCCGAATTTTGACGATCTGACACAAATATTCAGTTTTAACTACAAGCCATTAACACCTTATGCATCAATAAGTAAGTTAACTCTTAACATGTTCTTGTTTGTTTGCCTTCGGTGTCTCTGTAACATCTATTGTCTTTCAACAGATGATACTGGCATGCTATGGGGAGTAAATTTCTACAATGATTTGCTCATGCAAGCTGGTCCTTACGGAAATGTGCAGTCTGAGCTACTTTTCCGGAAGGATAAATCAACTTTTAGTTTCGACCAAGGTTGGGCTTTCCCTCGAAGGGTCTATTTTAATGGCGAAAGTTGTGTCATGCCACCCCCTGATGCCTATCCAATGTTGCCAAACGCTGGTTCGAGGCAAGACTTCTCCCTGCTTACTGTAATAACCTCTACACTGTCAACCTTGGCTTTCATATTTGTGTATGCTTGAAGTGTATTAGTAAATGTGTAAGTTCTGAAATTTCTCAAACGGACCTAGTTCAGCCCCAATAGTTTGTGATACCAAAATAGTTTTTCTTGAACTTTCATAAATGAAGCAAGATATCTGAATAGGTCCATCACTGATTTGATGTTCATTTTTTGTAGCTCATATATAGATGGGTCAATTCACAACTGTTTTGTACATGTAACACATAATAGGATATTGAAAATCTATTCGAGCTGGGATTTTTGTAGTACAATTATTTTTTATCGTATATTAATCTCATTTTGCTGGTTGGCTCTATCAAGTCATAGTCTATGACATACAGATATAAGTACTTATAGTGAAGCTACTTTACTAGCAGCCATGGAAATTTCACAGTTCTACATAGCTAGTCTTTCTTAAAGCTTTAATCTCTATATTCACAAAGGCACAAATAATACATTAGTGAGGTATGGTTCTTTCAGCACTTTGGCCAAAAATGGCCTCACTTTCTCGAGCATGTATTAGTATTTATCCTCGTGCTCCTTAATTTTCAAAATTTTTTATAGCACACAAAAAGAATTGCAAAATTAGGTAAGCATCCAATCACTGAATAACTATCAACAGGAAAAGCAAAGAAGAAATAAATGTTGAGAAGGCGATAGTAATCAGATTCTGATGGGCAGAGTTTGGCAGAAATGGGTATGAATCAGGTGGAGGCATCAAGCATTCTTCACCGTTAAAGTAGACCTTTCTAGGAAATGCCCATCCATTCTTGAAAGTGAAAGTGTCTTTGTCCTTTTGAAGAAGCACTTCAGATTGAACATTCCCTGATGGCCCGGCTTCCATCAGTAGATCATTATAGAATTTCAAGCCATAGAACATACCAGTATCGTCTGCATACAACAATTTGGTACATAAGTATATGTTATCATAAGAAAATAAGTTCAAACATGATGTGAAAACAAAATAAGAGAACTTTTTAGGGACTCACTTATGGATCCATAGGGAACAAGAGGCTTGTAGTCAAAGCTGAAGACTTGGGTGACATTGTTAAGATTTGGATGCTGGATAGCCAGAGTCCAAAGCGTGTAGTTGAGTCGATAGTTGAAGTTTGTTACGGCAATCTTCACACGCCAATAGTCCTTGTAGTTGAGTTTCACATGCCAGTGAACTCGAATTGGGCACATATGGTGTGTGCACTGCAGTAAGGGGACATTGTTTTTCCTTGGAGTGTTAACTCCCACCGTCTTAAGAATTTTTGAGTCAGCTCTGAAAAAATTATGTTCATCACAATGATTTAGATATCTCTTTTACACAACCTGATCTGATATATCTGGTAGATACATATACTGTACTTACTTAATACAATTTCCCTTATCTTGGCAACCACAAGCGCAAGTGGGGCAAGGAGTGATTGTGTCATTGTAGAAAGATGACAGAGAGACACAACAACTCGGGTTTTTCCGAGCCAAAATTTGTGAATAAGTGCAGGTAACATTCCATGTCACTGCATATATAGATTTATAGTACAACGTTAGCATTGTGTAACTCATAACAACATGCCGAAACCATTCAAATTAAGAATCATGTAAAGAGAACAGGACTTACTTAGAGCCTGAGTCTTTCTTCGCTTATCCGTGGTCAAAAAAGTGGTGGGTGGCACAATTTTGGCACGGCCACAGGTGTAGCCAAGTCCTGGACCGAGCAAAGTGAAGTTTCGGGGGAGTTTCACGGTCTTGTTCGAAGTGCCAGCCATGCCGACACTGACCTGGAAGGCGGAGACAGAGCCTGCAGGGTCTTGGCCCCATGAAGACAGAACACCGCCTTTGCAGCAGTTTGAAAATTGCTGGTTGTAAGGAACTCCAGGCAATAGGTCCACAACTATGGGGTCTTTTTTGCAGCAATGAGGTACGTTGCCTTTGAACTTTGAGCAGTCTCCTTGTTCTGTGGTTTGAGCCCCTACTATGGACCATATCACTTCTTTTTTAGGCCATGTCCAGCCTAATGTCCAACCGGGGGACATGATATGCCGGTACATTTGAAAGTTGTTCATTGTCACAACTGCCTGCAATGCATGGTTAAAAGAACAATCGTTTTATATTCTTTGACGTATAAAGTGAGAATTGGTGAAATAAAATGGAAATTTTATGAGAAGAACAAAAAAAAAAATACCACATAACCATCTGGTGTCCAAGACATGATATCCCATTTGATTGTTATGTTTCCATTTGGATCCAGGGGATCATATGCAGCTATACATAGAATAAAAAGGCAACAATTAATCCGAGTAGCCAAAAGTACTAAAAGTACAAGACATTTGAAGCTGAAATGTGAGAAAAACTCTTACCTGTATAAGAAAAGATGGCAAGAAAGAAAAAAGCTGAGATGAAAAATCTCATCTCTGTGTTCACTTTGTCTAGCTAAGTTTGTAAAAGCTTATGCTGCTTTTGGTGACTTGGGTTTTTGAGGTTGGTTATATTCAATGCCTGACTACTCAAAGAAAATGAATGATAAGCTTTTTGAGACCATAGGCTTAATTGGTGTGTATTTAAGAAAGATAGAGACTGTGTAGAGAAATTCCTCGTTGGGTTTTTAGAATGGCTTACCTAATGGTTGTTAGAACTTATACCATTTTCAATTCTATTCTTTTTCTCTCTCTACATATTCATCTCTCACAATATTGAAGAGTTACTCTAGTACTTTCCATATCTTAAAGCAACGGCTAAGTTAGACTTAGGCGGGAAATATATACAGAGTGAGAACTACATTCCAACCTCCTGGATGGAGGTGAAGGTGACAGGTAATGAAAATGGGCAGTACAAGGTTGAAATTACCTGGATAACCCCTGGCTATATTACCTTATATGACTCTGTCCAACCAAGGCTATTCTGGTCATTTCGGGTACGGATCATGGAGACTGTTGCCAACTAACGGTGAAATATCGAAACTGGCTCTTTAAAACCAAAATGCTTTTTGTGTGTCTCCACGTTTCAGAGTCAGAAAGAATGAGTTTGAAGCAAGCAAACGAATGAAAGTAGGGTCAAGTAGTAGTGAGTACTTACCTTTATGAAAGAAAGACTTCCCAACCGCTTGCATTGGACAGAATCGAATACTTACATAGTAAATCTTCTCATATATAACTACGCTCTCTCTTTTGCAGTCTTTTCCTACTGAACCTAGATATGCCCTCCCTTACTAACAGTCATGAATTATTACTATTATGGTTATTATTAGGACAATTTCACTAATGTCCGAAACTATGTTACTGTATCGCTTTGGTTTTTGAATTTTGAATTTAGATAATGTATTATCCTAAACTTTATTATTATTAAAAACATTGATTCTTCGATTGATCGAAGAATTTTCAAATTTAAGATAATTCTGTCAATTGTGTTCAACTTATAAATTATCGAATATGCACATGAACCAACTGGGATTAGCTCAGTTGGTCAAAAACTTAGGGATATATGTGTAAATTTAGGGGAGTCAGGGGTTCAAACATTGGTAGAATTTTAAAAAAAAATTAAAAATGGAATATGTAAAAGAAGAATTCAAAGGTCAAAACAATATAAAAATCATAATCCAAGAGCTAAAGTAATACAAAAACTATAGTTTGCCGACCACTGCTGAAAATAACATCTTTTATTTTGTTTTAGTATTAAAAGCCACAATGCTAGTTTGAATATTATACTAGAGAATAAATATTTGAAGTCTTTTCATAGCAATATTATGGGAAAACACTCTCATCTGCTCCTCCAAAATCGTAGCAAAGTCTCTTCCTCCGGCCAGTTGCCTCCATTCCTCTCGTTGTACCGATGTTTTCTTCCAACCAAAGTTGGCGTTGCTCCTCAAGCAGGCAGAGAGGGAGCTTCTCTTTCTCCTTCTCCGGCTTACCTTCCCCAACTTCTTTCTCCTCTTCCTCCTCCATCATGTGTTTTTCCTTTTATTTTTCTATTTCTTTTTCAGTTTTTTTAGCTTTTATAATCTCGAATTTAAATCTGAATATAGTAATATATTTTTAGTAGATTTTAAGTTCGTTCACCTGATCTTAAATTAGAGATATTTTCTTTGATGTAGATCTGTTAATCGACGTATTTTTTCCTTTTTTTTTTACGAACATAGAGTTTAATGTTGTCTTTATGGAGTTTAGCCCGGCAAGAACACAACCAAAGGTAGATATTGAAGACTAAAACACGATGATTCTTGTTATCTGTTTCTCTTGAAAAATTACGATAACTCACATGTCTTGTTCTTGTTGTATTTGTGATCCATCTTTTACCTCTTTATTTAAAGAGTTTGAAATTATAATTTTTGTGGTTACATTATAACTTAAAATTTTTGCTTTGAGTAATAAATTCTTGTGAGGACTTTTTATCAAAAAAAAAAAAAGGAAAGAGAAAGCTATTCACGGGATGGTCTCCAAATTATATACCGTCTTTGTACCAGTACTTTAGCTCTCGAAAGTTTTTATTTAGATATTTTACTATTTATGAATTGAACATTAGGCCTTATAAATTTGATAATTTTTTTAATTGAAAGGGCCAACATTGCAATATTATCAAAATGCTAATACTTTCTACATTGATTGGGCCAAAAAAAGTACAATGATTATAATCAGGACCATCGGTGAAATTAAGCCTCTATTATTTTCTTTATAGAATGGTTTTGAAAGACTATGAATGAACGTATGATCATTTTCAAATAGTTCATTAAATTTGATTAAGCCTTAATGCTGAACCCATAATTGTTGAGCGGATGGTGAGGCGTAGCATCAACGTATGTTCTGAGTAATAAAGCATACATTATTGGATTAGAACGATTGTAACATTTTTAAAAAAGGTTAATGGCACAAGTTGTAGTAT
The DNA here is from genome assembly GCA_002914805.1 of Parasponia andersonii. Taxonomy (NCBI): domain Eukaryota; kingdom Viridiplantae; phylum Streptophyta; class Magnoliopsida; order Rosales; family Cannabaceae; genus Trema; species Trema andersonii. The sequence goes on from JXTB01000380.1 coordinate 81,583, forward strand.
ACAATATTTGGTCATCAAAGTTTAATTATAGTAATTAAAATTTTGAATTTTTCAATTTATAGTAATTTAGTTCACCAAAAATACATATAAAGAGCGCTTGTGACATCTAAAAATATCAAGCACAAAAATAAATAATCACAAAAAAAAAAAAAAATTTTAATTTGCAGTTCTAAGAACAATAAAAAAATTTAAGAATATGTTTTTTCTTTTATTTAGTTTATACTTTAGATAGTGTGTATTTTTTTGTTAGATTTTAAATAATAAGTTATAATTTAAACTTTCATAAATTAAATTATTTCAAATTCAAAAATTCAAAATTTTAATTATTATAATTGAAACTTTGATCAGATAATTTAGCAACTATTTGTGCCATGTACCCTTTAAAAATTAGCTTAACAATTTAGAGGGGAAAAAAAAAAGAAAATTAGCTTAATTAACATGACTCAATGTGGGAGAGAGAATCTTAAAACTAGTTTCAAATATCTAGCTATCAAATTTGGATTTTTATTTTTAATTTTATCAGGCATGATGCACTTCCAAATATATATCTATACCTATACTTATATAAGAAAAGCGGATGAGCATCCCAGGTTTTTTACTTGTTTCAACCGTAAATTCATCCTACCCGTTCATTCATCTATTGATCAAAGGGCTGAAAAAAATCCAGCTCTTAAAAGAAATTGCTTCCCTCATGTACACGTGTCTTTTATTTTCTTGCCTCGCTCTCTCACACTTGCACCTGTTTCTTTATTTGTATTTTTATTCCCCGTTTTTTTTTTTTTTTTTTTTTTTTTTTTTTTTTTTTTTTTTTTTTTTTTTTTTTTCTTCCCCTTTCTCTCTTGTCGTTTTTTTTTTTTTTTTTTGGTGTTTTTTGGTTTTTTTTTTTTTTTTTTTTTTTTTGTTAAATGGATATTTAAAGATCTGCTGATCATTGGTTTTTTTATGAGTTTTAGACCTCAACATAAATGAGTTTGTTTTTATATTAAATGGGGGTTCCGATTCTTGACTATGTTTGTTTTTTTCTTTTTTCGATTACCTCTTATTTTGGGCTCTGATCTTGTGATTTTTTGTTTCTACTGTGAGAAAATTATGCCTTGGTTTCCTATTATGCAACATGCGTTTTTTAATGATGAAATCAGATTCTAAAATTAATGTTCTGTTCCTCAATATTATAAGCAGTAGGGATGATTTGATTAAGATATTGGACATGCATTGTCGATCTGAGAACAAGAACTCTTCTGGGGTGTGTTCCAAATACAATTTCCTTTACGTGCCAATGGACTTCAAGAATGTATATCTCCAATTCTATTTTGTAATTAATATACATTTTGGAATTGTTTCCATTTTTTTTCGAGGTCATTTATTAGCTTTTTTTTTTTCGGGGGATGAAGTTAGTTCTGGCTTCACGGGGTGAACACTTTGAAGTGGAAAAAAACATATGCATATGTTTTCTTCTTTCTTTCATTTGAGAAGAGTAATACTTGTTTTTAATTGTGAGTTTTCCTCTAATTTTTTTTTTTTCCTCGTTTTGTAGCTATTGTTTCTTAGAAAATGTTTGAGTTACAAAATAGATGCAAAGCACAAAAGATATGGGTATTAATTTCTATATCTTTATATTTAATGCCCAATGACCTTTACGTTTATTTTTGTTTACTTTTAAATATAGAATAATTTGTTGTTGGAATCTTACTTAGTGAGATCCTCTTTGAGTCAATTTGTTAGTAGTAAGTAATTGTTTTTGGGTATTGTTTGGAATTTTTTTTCTTTCTTAAATATCCAGTATATAGAAACGTTACTTGGTTCTATTGAGTCATTTATGATTTATTAGAGTCCATGTATGTTGTTGAACAACATTTGTTAGCCTTTCAATGGAAACACCTACCTCTTCAGATGAGATGTGAGATGTTAGTCGTTCTGACCATCGTTGCTTCCCAATACACACACAAAGGAAGTATCGTATAACGTATGAGATTACTTTTGTCTAAATTATCTACGTACGACATTGGTTCTGTGGCTCATCTACTTAGTATTCGCATAACATGTTTACTGTGAAAATTTCCTAATTACAGGCTTATAACATAGCCAATATATTGGGTTTAACTGTCAATGTGAATAGCAATATATGGAGGCAAGTATTGGAAAAGTTGGAGTTTGTTGTTAATTTGATACTTTTAATACACTTCTGTTTTAAGCTCCGAAACTCACAAGGGGCTAATTAGGTTTTTGTTATTTGAATTGTAGAACACAAATGCCTATTTCCCTTTCAAGATCTGAGAATATGGAGGTGTACAAGTTACCTTTGTATATTTTTCATGGCAAAATTAGTTTCCGATGTTGCAACTACAAATATGCCATGTTGTAAACTTAGCTAAGTAATATTGATTGGTCAATGTAAATGTAAATTTTTTTATATATATATATTTATTCTAATTCTGCGTTCTAAATATTGGTTGATCAGTGGTCACTGGAGTTAGTTCTTTACAATCAATTAATCAGTGTTGTCTAATTGTAGTTCTGTTTTGAACAAAATTAATACTCGGTCAAAGTTGACCAATTCATCTGGGGTTGAGGGGAGAAATGAAGTTCAAAATCTTGCTCAGATTCCATATAGCTTGTCAACTTTGGTATGTGTAAATAATGTATTCAATTGATATAATATATTTATATCTATCTCTTGCTATTTTCTTGCTATGAGATTTCAAAATTCTTTTCCTGGATTCAATCTGTCAAACGGCCCTTTGGAAATAGCTTCCTGTCCTTGTAAGTTGTAAGTTGTGCATAACTTGCTTGTAGATGTATAACAGATTAACCTGCAATATGGAAAATGTAAAGAATTACCGAATTTCATTTATACTTTTGCTTATAAATACATAATACTATTAAGTTTTGATGATCTTATTGTAGTAGAAGAGAGAAAAGTAATACAACTTTATTTTTGGGATGACGATGACACGTCATTATTTCTTCCTTATGAGCCTGGCCTATATATAATTTTTTATACAAGTGTTTTGGATGCAGGACATTATTCTCATATTATTGTTTGACTTCACTCGGGAGCAGTCATGTCTTTGAGTTGGTCCTGTTGCCTCTTGAAACACAAACAAAAGAGTTGTAATTCCTTCTAACCAACCAAAATAACTGCAAACACAAACAAATGAGTTGTAATTCCTTCTAACCAGCCAAAATAACCACTCTTATTGCAACGAGACCCTGAAAACGTGCCAAAGGCACATTATCAATCTAGTATATACATGTATGTATATATATATATATATATTGATGAATTAGTGCATTTTTTATAAGCACGAATTCATCCGTCAAATCAAATGTCTAATTTCTGGGCTCTTTTATTATTAGTAAAGAGAGAAATATTAGGTGTACTCCATTTTATTTTTATTTTTACAATTTTTTAGTATCAAACATTATTATAATACGATGATTTTATTATAATATTAAAATATTAAATTAGATAGTGGAAAGCAAGTGAGACTAGAGATTGTAAAAGAGACTTTATTTAGGATTTTTCTTAAGAAATAATATGGTCTTGAGAAAACTTCTCAAGACTTGTTGATGCACTTTTTTTTTTTTTTTCCTTGAAACTTGTTGATGTACTTTTATTTACATTTTTTGTCGAAGAAACAATTCTTGCTGTTATGTACAAGAATTTGTTTTCGTTTTTCTTCTCATCGCAATTAAATGTTTGTTTACTCAGGGCTTTATTGTTGTCATTCCTTTTAATTTGGCTTTATTGTTTTCCAAGGTTGAAAGCTTATCGTCGTTTCCAGAGTTCTATGTTTTTTTGCATTGATGTTTGTTCTAATGTATAGTGCTCGCTATTCAGGCTTTTGTCCTTTATTTTTTTTTTTAAGGGGAAAAAAAAAAAAAGAAAAGGTTTATTGTTACTTCCTTAGTTCTTGTCATTTCAACCTTTAAGGATTCCTCTATCACTTAGTTTTTTTTTTTTTTTTTTGGTTTCTTTTACACACTTGTAGTTTCTCATATATTTGTATTATAGTCCTTAAAATTTCATGTCGTTTACAGAGTGACTTGTCGTTTTTAGACGTTTCCGTTATTTTCTTGTTTTAAAATGCGTTGTAGTGTTACAGACTGTTGTTTGTTTTCTTTCTATTGTTGTTTATGAGTTGTTATCTTTTCTGGTTGTTTTCTTTTTCAAAATTTCTTATCTTATAAGTTATGAGACCGTATATTTGTATTATAGTCCTTAAAATTTCATGTCGTTTACAGAGTGATTGTCGTTTTAGTGATATTTTCGGTCATTTTTTTTTCCCTTGGCTGTTGTCGTTTTTAGACGTTTCCGTTGTTTTCTTGTTTTAAATTGCGTTGTGGTGTTACAGATTGTCGTTTGTTTTCTTTTTATTGTCATTCTGAGTTATTATCTTTTCTCGTTGTTTTCATTTTCAAAATTTCTTATCTTATAAGTTACGGTCTCTTATAATGTATATTGTCCTTTCTAAACCTTAATGTCGTCTCTCTGGTTTTTGTCATTTTCAAATGTTTAGGTCGTTTATAATGCAGTTGTCGTGTTAAGATGTTATTGAATTATTGTCACAACTTGTTTTTCAAGTGGTCATTATTTCTGAATTTTTATGCCGTTTCATCTTGTTGTCGTTTTAGCTTTTGCTTTTTTTCCGACATCATTTGTATGTCGTTTTAAGGTGGTTGTATAAAGTTTAATGTTAGTAATATTTTGTGTCGTTTTATACTTTAATTGTTGTTTCTGGATGGCAATCGGTTTCTAGTTTATTGTTGTTTTGAATTTTTCATACAAGTTGTCATTATTTCTGAATTTTTATGTCGTTTCATCTTGTTGTCGTTTTAGCTTTTGTTTTTTTCCCGACATCATTGGTATGTCGTTTTAAGGTGGTTGTATAAAGTTTGATGTTAGTAATATTTTGTGTCGTTTTATGTTTTAATTGTTGTTTCTGGATGGTAATCGGTTTCTAATTTATTGTTGTTTTGAATTTGTCATTTTTTTTTTGTTGTTAAATTTTATTGTCGTTCGGCTGTCGTTTTCTTATTGTTGTTTTAATAATTTTATTGGGATTTTCAATTTATTGTCGTTTATAGAAACTATTGTCCTTTGTTCATTATTGTCGTTTAGAACATGTTTGTTAGTGTTTTGTATTTACATTATGGATTAGTATTTTTTCTTGTTTTACTTAAAAATCTATGCACATATATACAGGTCACATTATCGCCTTCAACGGAGTTTCTTCACTTTAATCATTCATCTAATGATACCGACAATATCGTTGCAACATCATGTGCCGTAGGCAATCGTATGGCTGTTGAAATAAGATGACAATAAGATAGCACGCTAAAAGTTTCAATTTTAAAACTTTTTAATTTAAATGCGAATCACAATGAGAAGTTTACATCAAAAATTAATTTAGTGGATTGAGAAGCTGCTGTCTAAATGAACATACTATAGCTGGCTTGGAGTGTAAAAACCCATTTTAAAAAAAAAAAAAAGGGCGGGGGGCATTTTGGTTATTTAATAATTTTTTGGAATAAAATAATGAGGGTTATTAAATAAAAGTTTTGGATTTTTTTGAAATGAAAAACTTGAAATAGGGGCTATTTCGTAATTTTTAAGGATTAAATTGAAAACAATTTAAAATTTTTGGGTCAAATTACAATTTTTTTAAAAATGGCTAGCCCATTAAATGGGTGTCACGTGCCCCCCTCCCCTAGCTCTCTCTCTCAATCTCTCTCAGTCTCACTTTCTCTCAATTCCGGCCAAAACATCAAATTAACGACGACCCTTCGATGAAGCTCCTCTTAGTGAAATGGAGTCGTGTCACCAGTCGACATCGAAGGCTCAGGTCCAAAAGTGCTGTCTGCCACCAGTTCTAGCGTTATCGGAGCATGCAGCCGTCGTCAAATGCCAAAAAACATTACGGTTTCCGAAGCCCGTCGGTGCTGATTCCAGTGTCCATTCACTGTGAAAATGGTCGGGTTTGATTCGTCTCGTCACAATCTTCAACATTGTATATATATCTTGACTCAATATTATCCAGATTAAATTTTGCCATTTTTCTCAATTTTGAGTTTTTTTAGTTTTACATTTAAATTTTGCAATCCAACCGTTAGAATGGTAAAATAAACTTCATATTTGTAATATACTCGTGAAAACAAAAATTTTGATATATATATATATATATTGCCTATATTTGGTGATGAGCAAGAAAATCTAACTTTAACGGCTTAGGTCGTCTCGTTTGACGTATCGTGGGTCTGGGTTCGGTTCGAGTTCGAATCGGTCAAACTATATGTCTAATCTAGCATTTTTAAGTGCTCTGAATTCAGTGGTGAAGTCTGTTCCACGACCTAAAACTCTGATTGAAAATCGAGTTTTCAAACCTATCGATCAAAGGTTCGGAAATAACGTCCGACCTTCCAAATGATACCCAAATGAGTTAGTACACATAATACGAGTTACTATAGTTTGTGATGAGAGGGTGTGAGTTCATGGGATAGGTTGATTTATGATATATACAAATGTATATTTTTTATTTTGGTTTTGAATATGTACTATTCTGGGTACTAATTGTTTTATAAACTTAGTTTATAAATGAATTTTGGAAAAGGTATTAACCATGTAGGTTTAAAAAAAAAAATTGCAACAATTTAAAAAGGTAATTGAATTTCTACTGAGCATTCACGTGCTCACTCTTCCTACTTCCTCCCCTTTTCAGCTGTCGATTTATTTTATGGTAATTATTCTAGTAGTTTGGCAAACATGGTTGGTATATGCTTGTAGTTCCAATAATCTTCATTGGCTAGTTTATACTCTATATTAATTATCCTTTTTTAAGCCAAATATATTCAGCTAATAGTAATATTTACCAAGTAAATATATGAGGATAATTTTTGCAATTAAATCGAAGACTTAGAAAATCAAATGATTGTCTGTAAATTATTTGAACATTGGGTCTAAGGTTTTAAATTGAACTATTTCGTTAAACTTCATGAATTAATAAAAGTTTTTAAACTAGTTAATTATGATTTTCTCTAAATTTAAAATAAAGAATTTCTTAGAAATTTAAAACTAGTAGATAATATCATGATTATCAAATTTGTCCAATCTTGTAATTTACTTATTTTTAAGGACTAAAACTTAAAATTTCAAGTACTTAAATTTTTATGAAATTTTAAAAACTATTGTTTATCATTATTTTCACTTAAAATTACTAAAAGTCACAACCATAGATTTTCGGTCATGATAATTTTGGTATCAGAGCTTTAGGTTTCAGATCCGCTTGGGATCTTGCTTGTGATATTTTGGTGTTTAAAAAAAGTTTTGGAAAAATATTTGACAAATACCTCATACATCACTTAGGAATTAGCTAAATATATTGTCTTTGCTTTATTTGTTCCGAATATCTTGTTCACCTCCCTAGAGTGGATTGCGATAGTTATACTCTGAAATTTTAGTCTCAAAATTGTCGGGGATGACACGAGACTAGTGAATTCTAATTTAGTCGAAATTCTTCACTTCAAATAAACATTCAATCTTGTACTCCTATGTCCATTATTATGATAAGTTATATGAACCTCTTAGGTTCTAAAATAGCACTACGGTGTCTCGTACTTTGATTGACATGACTTGACATATTTTGTGCTTGTGTAGTAATGATATGATATTTTTTTTTTTGAAATTATTTATATGTGACTAACCAGTTTGAGTGTCTAGTATTATGTTCCCATAGTCTTGTACCATACATCAATAGAACTTTTGGATAGTTATGACATATTAGTTTTTATCGAGGGATTGATATTATAATATGAAAATTATTGAATTGATGGAATTTAGTTAAATTTAATGTTGTGTTATCTAGTTTTGAACTTTTAGAAATTTGAATGGTTGATTAGTATTGTTTTGAGCTATCTTTGTATTTTATCAATGTGGCACGATTGTTTCCAAATAAACAAAGAACATTCCTAACGTTGGAATATTAATAAGGTAAATATATATATATATATATATATATATATAATGTATGGTTTTATAAATTTTTGGGTTAGTACAGATTTGGGTTTGTTAATTTGCCGATTATAAAGTTTGAATATTGGTTTATACTATATTTAGTGGTGGTATCCAATTTAATCCTTATTTATATTTGGTAGTGTTAGTTGGAAAATATTTTAGATCAAGATAATTTTTTTTTATGAACTAAAAATTCCAAGTATTTTTCCTAATTTTGAACTTAAAAAAGGCTTCAGAGATGATAAATTGGTTTGCAAATTTTTTGAAAATTCCAAATTGATAATTTTGGTTTTGAATGAGGTAGGCAATTACATTTGATCAATGAATTATTATTGTTTTCAACAGAATTACATACCTCTTAATTTTGAGTAACAACAAGATATATGAAATTCATATTTTTAAAGAATGTCTCCTTTAAAAAATAAAAGCACTACTTTAAGACTAAGTTTTGCTAAATTACCAGCGTTATAAAATTTAAATAATTGATTTACTTAAAGCTAGTTGTAGTACTAATGAGGCTTTATTGCAAATTTAGTGGTATTAATTTAGGAATAAAGTTCGTAAATATTTTCCTAGTTTTGAATATAATAGATATTATTGCTAAAAATTTATCAAGTTTTTAATTGTCGCTTGATTTTTAATTTAAGGAAAGCTTTGGAAAAAAAAATTAATTTACAAATTGATTTGTAAATAAATATAAAATATTTATGGAAAATTTATGTGGTAACTTTTGATAAGAAGTTTGTATTTTTTTTTTTTGAATGTATTTTTTTTTTTTTTGGAATCATTGGTGCAATTTAATGTGGTATGCATATAAATTTTGAAAGTTTGTGCATTTATCTCTAAAAGTCAAATTCGTAATATTTTGTTACAAGAATTTTACAAAGTAAAATTGGTTAAGCCAACTTGTTTGGAACTTAGTATAAAAGGAAAAAAATATATATTATATTGCGAAAATCTAATTTGGAAGTTTTGAAAAATCTTGTCGTAATGGTTTTAAGTGCCTTGTTATTTGGATATGTTTATTCTTCTAAATCTCTTATTATATGTATGAGTTACTTTATTGAGCTATACATGATTTTGGTATTGAATAGATTGTTCAATCCTTATTGGTTAATAAATATTCGTTGATTGGTTAAGTCAAGTTGGGTTAGCTTTATTTGATTGGTCTCAATTGGATAATTGAGTGTTTACATAGTTGATTTGATTTGATATCTTGATTGTTGGGAACTCCTAATGTCGGGAGCTTAGACTGACATTTCATTGGAATTTTATATATATATATATATATTTATATATATATAAAAGTATTTTTAGTTTTAAATACCTAAGCTTTGAAGAGACTTTGGTGGTACATAATTATATATAATATCTTCTTTGAAATAAGATTTAAACTTTTGAAATTTGGATTTTCTAAATGGTAAGGACTATGGATTGATATGCCTCGACTTGTCATTTAGTAAATTCGAAATATATATACACACACATATATATATATATATATATATATAAATGCATTCTATTTTCTTTGAAAATAAAATTTGAACTTTTAAACTTATAGAATTGTACATATTATAAATTGATTAGCTACACGAAAAGATTATTTTCTACGGACAAGCTTTAAAAGATTGAGTGAGGTTTAAAGATATGTATATATATATATATATACACACACACATTTGACATATTCTATTATTTTCTAAAATGCTTTATAAGTTTTTTCAATTGTCAAAATGCTTTTTAAACTGTTAAAAAAAAAGAAAAAAAAAATTATCAGAATGTAGTACCTCAAAATCATAAATATTAAAGAAAGTCTCACTTAAACATTACCTAAAGTTTGTCATTAATAAAGAACTATGGGAAATTAACTTCATAATGTGAATTGTCATTATATATATATATACATATATATATATATATATATTTGGATATCTTAGGGAGACATATTTGAAAACTACAGAAAAGTTTCAAAAAAAATAAATAAATTAAGAAATTTTCTATCATATTTAAATCTGATTGAAAAAAAATTGATATGTTTTAAGTGCTTGATGGTTTAATTAGTAAACTATATATCAAGCGAGAAAAATTTTGTCCTACTTACTTAGCTAGTAAGTGGGATTCGTGTATTGGATACTAAATTAATTGACTGGTGATAACAAAATTGAATCTTGTCGATATATACCCTCTCGGTTTTAATGAGTGAGTATTACTTGTGGTACTATGTTTTTACTGACTTTTGGGAATTATTGAGACTCTTGCTATAATATGTATTGGATAAAAGTCATTATTAAGTTCATTTATATTGAGTTTAGTTTGTAACCTATTACTTAATTTGAAATGGATACATATATCATTATGGTAGTATAACTGATGACGTATAAATAAATTTACTCAAGAGTCTATATTGAGAGTTGTTGGACTCTTATTATTATATTTACAAAGGGAATATTTGAAGTTCAAGTTTGGTTTACCTATGGCCAAGGCGAGACCTTATTATAAACTGGAGTAGTATTCCTATATGCCCCTAATTTTGTGTCGCATGTTTTCAAAGATATTTTTGAAAAATTGTTTATGATTTCTAAAATGAAATGAGGTTAGATGGGAGACAGACGTCACTGTAAAGACAGTCTATTCTATTGAAATCTTATTTCTGTGGCATTGTAGTGTTGTTAATAGTTTTATTAGTGTATTGGATATTGAGTTATATCTATATGACTTTCTTTTATACCAAAGACTTAGAAAGTCTTTGGAAGCAAGTAATGATCTGGATTATTTTTATAATTCTATGTTGGGCAAAGAGACTTGGAAAGTGTCTAAGCTTAATTATGGTATAGGTTACCAATATATGGTATTACTTTGGATAAAAGACTTGGGAAAGTCTTTAGATAATATTTGTTATATGGGTACTTGCACTTTATATGTTTGAACTGTAGTAATTTAGCTGGTGCCATTTGTTGTGTTATGTATTTCTGTGTTGATCGTTTCCTATTATGGTAGTTCTAGTCTTGTTTTTGACTAGAAATGACGGTGTGCATAGTTGTTTCTCGCTCATTATGAGGAATAGTAAATGACTTATGTCATCATAATCTTACTGTCATTTTTGACTTCTGGACATGTCTATCTTATGTGTGATGCAACACCAATGTTTTGTTTCCCATTTGAAGCATTGTTGAGTATTATCCTATATTGACGAGAAATCTTGCTATAGTTTTTAGACTCAGCGATTGTTTAGGACTAGGTTTAATTGTAGACAAATAGAATAGTCCCAGCATGTAATAGATCTGATGTGATCTAGGGACGGTATTGTACATACCTAACACTTGGTCTGTTATACTATATTGGTGCCTAATAATCACTATTCTGATTATAGAAGTATTATGATTTTGACTTCTAGTTTTGATTAATGATACTGTTTTTGCAAATAATTACCAATTTGAGGTCATCGATTCCTAACTATTGTGTCAAGGCTTTATGCCTGTTGATGAGTCATCTTATGATTCCATGTCTTTTATGTACATTCTTATCGTGCTTTTATGTGGCACTGATATGTTAGTGTAATTCTAACACCAAGTGGGAAGCGTATATTTCATACTACCACACTTACCTAATGTTTCATTTAGAACATACAAATTATGCGATCAAATATTCACTCTCCTTCTCAACATTATTCCTTACCATTTTGCTGGTATTCTCTATTATGCTTGAATTTTGTGACAAAATTCTTTAAGGAGGAAAGGATGTAAAAGCCCTTTATTTTTTTTTAAAAAAGGACATTTTGGTTATTTAATAATTTTTCGGGATAAAATAATGAGGGTAATTAAATAAAAGTTTTGGATTTTTTAGAAATGAAAAACTTGAAATTGGGGTTATTTTGCAATTTTTAAGGATTAAATTGAAAACAATTTAAAATTTTTTGGACAAATTGCAATTTTTTTTAAAAAATGAGCATCCCATTAAATGGGTGCCACGTGCCCCCCCTTAGCTCTCTCTCCCGATCTCTCTCGGTCTCTCTCTCTTCCAATTCTGGCTTAAACGTCGAATTAACGGTGACCCTCCGATGAAGCTCCTCCCGATCAAATGGAGCCATGCCACCGACTGACATCGAAGGCTCATGTCCAAACGAGCCGTCCGCCATCAGCTCTGGCGCCATCGGAGCACACAGCCACTGTTAAACACTGAAAAACACTACGGTTTCTGAAACTCATCGGCGCCGATTCCAGCATCTATTCGCTGTGAAAATGGTTGGGTTTGATTTGTCTCATTACGATCTTCAATATGGTATATATATCTTGACTCAATATTGTCCGAATTGAATTTTGCCATTTTTGTCAATTTTGAGCTATTTTAGTTTATAGTTAAATTTTGCAGTCCAGCCATTAGATCGTAAAATAAATTTCATATTTGTGATGTACTCGTGAAAATAAAAATTTTGATATATATATATATATATATATATATATATATTGCCTATAATTGGTGACGGGTAACAAAATATCAATCTAACGGCTTAGGTCGTCTCGTTTTACGTGCTGTGGGCTTAGATTTAGCCCGAGCCCAAATCGGTCAAACTATATGTCTAACCTAACATTTTTGGGTGCTCTGAATTCAGTGGTAAAGTCCATTTCACGATCTAAAGCTCCGATTGAAAATCAAGTTTTCAAACTTATCGATCAAAGGTTCGGAAATGACGTCCGATCTTCCAAATGATACCCAAATGATGCCAAACTTTCTCCATAGCTTTGTAGCACTATTTGGATACTCAATTGAGGTAGGGGTTCAATTACCTAGTTTTATATATGATTTAATTTAAAATTTTCATTGTGACTATTTTGTGAAAAATTGTGAATTAAATAATATTTTAATGAACTGTTAGAAAATTTTGGATTATTCTAGGAATAGACTGTAGACTTCTATCCATGTTTATAAAATTGTGATCTTGGATGATTTTGCGGATTTCCTAGTCAAGGTACAGTAAATTCCAGAATAATATCAAGTGGAGTTTTAATGCATTGTTTAATTATGTTCTGTATGGTTATATCATATATCTTGTTACATATTGTATATACCATATGATCACATATGAGATATATCTTAGACACTGCAGTGTTATAGTAGGCAGACTAGTACACCCGCTTTCGGTGAGAGCCCGTAAACCCGCGCGAGGTTTTTCTGATTATTCCTATTCGATAGATGTACAGTTACCCCTCTAGTTTGATAGGCTAGACACATGGATGTCCTTACGGTCTTCTAGGATAATTATGAAGCAGAGAGTACTTAGTACACATAGTACGAGTTACTCTAGTTTGTGATGAGAGAGTGTGAGTTCATGAGATGAGTTGATTTATCATATATATAAATGAATATTTTTGGTTTTAGTTTTGAATATGTGACTATTTTGGATACCAATTGTTTTATAAACTTGGTTTATAAATAGATTTTGAAAAAGGTATTAACTATGTAGGTTTAAAAAAATTACAACAATTCAAAAAGGTAATTGAATTTCTACTGAGCATTCACGTACTCACCCCCCTACTTCCTCCCTTTTTTAGGTATCGATTTATTTTGTGGAAATTATTTTGGTGGCTTGGCAAGCATGGTTAGCATATACTTGTAGTTCCAATCCTATTCATTAGTTGGTTTGTACTATGTATTAATTCTTCTTTTCTAAGCCAAATTTTGTTTATCTAATGGTAATATTTATCGAGTAGATGTACGAGGATGATTTTTGCTATTAAATTGAGTACTTAGAAAATCAAATGATTTTATGTAAATTATTTGAAAATTGGGTCTAGGGTTTTAAATTGAACTGTTTCATTAAACTTCATGAATTAATAAAAAATTTTAAACTAGTTAATTAGGATTTTCTCTAAGCTTAAAATAAAGAATTTCTTGGAAATTTGAAATTAGTAGATAATATCATGATTATCAAATTTGTCTAATTTTGTAATTTACTTACTTTTGAGGACTAAAACTTAAATTTCAAATACTTAAATTTTTCTGAAATTTTAAAAACTACTGTTTATCACTATTTTCACTTAAAATTACTAAAAGTCACAACCTTAGATTTTCGGTCATGATATGGAGCTTATCAACTCAAGTACTCTCATTACTTATAAAAACGTTATTCACATTCAGGATGGATTATAATAGATGAGAACCTTATACTCTAGGGTTAAGGAATGGACTTGGCTAATTTTATTGGTGAAGTCCTATCTACAGTGAAGAAAACAATTGTGTTCAATTTGATAATGCCTTGTAACTCGGGAATGAATTTATCATGATCTATGATCTATGTGGCATAGAAAAAGAATCAGTGGTATATCCTATAATAATATACTAATAATTGACGATAATAATCATGTATTGTGAGTAATTGAAATTTGACACCTGAGTCATGCTATTAATTAAATACTAATAAAAAGTACAGTCGTGTTTATTATTAATAGTACTCTTCTTGTATAAAAAAATAACGTTTGAGGTAATAATTTTTATATCAAAATTTTAATATTAATACTGAAGTGTGATTTATTATTACTTAATGAGTGATAGTATTTATTTTATTTGTGCTAAATATTAACACATCAATTAGATAGTGACAATTTACAAATCACACATGTTAGTACAAAAAATTTGATATAAAAATTAGGATATATAATACTATTCATATAAAAATCCAGATATAAGTTGAAAATGCAAAAACATAACGTGATGATTGATTAATTGAAAGTTCAATTATTCATAAACATACTCCTAATATCACGCCAACAATGATTTTTCTAGACAGTGACATAAACGAAATGGCAGAGAGATAATCGTTACTTAGCTTCACTTTTGGTCTTTGCACTGTTACGATATTATTGAATTACCAATTTAGGGAAATTTTATAATATAATTAATTAGTAATAACATTATATTAGTATCTCAAAGCCAGAACTTTTGTTATTTTAAATGGATAATACTGCGTGTATCAAAATTTTTATCAAATTTTTAATAATAACGTAACATGTGAGTTAGTAATATTCAATTGATAAATATGATCAATTTATTTATAATAATTTTTAATGTATCAATTTAATAATGGTAACTCAAATATCATATATATTTGTATTAAAAATATGATTAATTTATTTATAATAATTTTAAATATATCAATTTAATAATGGTAACTCAAATATCATATATATTTATATTAAAAATTTGGTTATTTATTTTAAATTAGGCAAAGTTAAAATTGGGTAACACTAGATGAAAATAATTGGCTTACCAAGTCAAACTAAGCATAAATACGTTATTTAACGACCAAAAGAACGAAAGTTACACGAATTGTCTTTTAAGTATTTTCTTTCAACAACAAATTCGGATTAGGGAAAATTAACGATAAAAGTCATACATGTTATCCAAAAGACGAGTCATATTCCAAGTCATAAGTACTAAAGAACATTCTAAAGCTATATTTCGTCGAAAGGGCAAGGCCGGCCATTGGGCCGTCAGAAAGTTGCGACGTGAAAACAAGGGGCTAAGCCCCTGGTTTTTGGGTTGAGTCAAATGCTTAAGCTAGCCCACTGTAATTTCAGCCCCATAACATTTCGCCATCTGGCTGGCTCCCAAACCCAATTTACAGCTTCTTTTTATTGTTCTAATACACGTACATGAGCATCTATATATATGCACAAACACAGAATTTCAATGTAACAGTCCAAGATTTTATAAAGAGATAAAGATTTTCTTAAGACCTTGATTAGGCTGTTTGGTTACAAGCATAGTATACCGTTAAGAAGGCAGAGATCAAGATCAAGTAATAGAATTTTGCTACTATTCATGGGGCGTTGGATTAAGCCAGAGGTAAGAAACCATTAATTATTGGTTATATATATGCGATAAGTACTTTTTAATTATTTTATATTTCCCCCTTCTGTTTTTTTTTTTTTTTAACTCTGTTATATTTTATTGTCATTATGGACTTTGTGGGCATTATAACAATGTAGGTTTATCCATTAATGGCTGCAATGACTTTCGTCACAAGTATGTGTGTCTTTCAGCTCACGAGGAATGTGTTCTTAAACCCTGATGTCAGGTATGTAGTATGCATTGTACTCATCAATTCAAGAACTTGAAAACCCTCCCCCCCACAAAAAAATAATAATATATAACTAAAGCTTAAATAATTTAATTGAATTTTGATTAATCAAAAAATTTGGTGATTTGGTGAAATAAGTGATGTGTTTTTGGGATGGAATTTGCAGAGTGAATAAAGCTAACCGAAGCATGGGAGTGCTTGACAATAAGGAGGAGGGAGAGAAGTATGCAGAGCATAGCCTCCGCAAGTTCCTTCGGACACGCCCGCCAGAAATCATGCCCACCATCAACCACTTCTTCTCCGAAGACAAATAATTAATTGATGTGCTGCAAACATTTCCGATCAAAACAATCATTTGTGTTCAAAAAAATAAATACAAACAATATCTAAGTTAATCATAAATTGTGCAGTTTTTTTTTTTTTTTTTTTTTAAATGGGGGTGTGTTATAAATGGTCGTCAACATGAGTTACTTGTTCTAATTTTGCTTAGTTTGATTAAATTTTCCAATTTGTGTCTATGGAATGGGATTGTTTACTCGTGACAGTCAATGTTACTCCAGTTCTTTCTTTTTTTTTTTTTCGGTTATTATTAGTAATCATATGGCAGCTCAAGCTTCATTCATATATTAATTTGTACGTATTATGTTGGTTTCATCCTCTAAAGGCTAGTTAGTTAAGTCGTAGTAAAAAGAATATTTCATGAAGACATTAACACAAATAGGGGGAAGAAATTAAGAATTATATATTGATCAACGTTTTCTTATACCGCCAGCATGGATGTCTATAATCACACCAATAAATTTTAATATACTGCTGATTCAGGCTGTAGGCAATAGAGAAAGGGATCTTTCACTCCTAAAGATTTTTTTTTCAATTTTTTTTTTCGCACTTTTGAGGCTGCTATAGGTTGTGTCAGCCATACTTCCACGTGACAATCGTATAGTAAGACCGAAAGATTTATAAGTCTCCTATAATAGTGTTAAATATCGTAAGTGTCCATAGTTTTATTTTTTTCTTTTTTTAGTAATATTATTAAGTACTCTCAACACTACGTGATCTATCAGTGTATATCAGTGTGTTATTAGTAAATTATAGTTATATTTTAAACGAGCCTAATACAAATTATTAGTTAGAATCATTGCAGTGCTTACGTAATTACGGTAGTACTAGTACTCTATCTAGCGTTACTCTTATTTTTTGGAGGGGGCGTAGATTTGGCTTTGAACAAGATATGTATCTGTTTTGGTACTAAATAACCTCTCCATGGGTGATCAAATAGAAATCCTTTGTCTATTAACGGTTAAAAAGAGGTCTATACACTATACACAGTCCATTATTGGTATTATAAATCCAGCCCTGATTTACTCCTTTTATTCATTAACAGATATCAAAATAAAGAAAGAAGAAAAAGAAAAAAAAAATCAAGAATGGACCATATTCTGTTTTTGGCCGTACATCTTTTCATAATAGTGGTCAACAGCCAAACACAAGATCACAAAATTAATAGCAAAATAGCCTAAATCAACTTGATTATATATTTATTCCAAATTTGATTTAAGAATGAATCCTTTAAGATGATAAGCCGATTCTACGTTTACATGAGAAATACACGTGTCAAGTGAACCAAAGAAGCTTATGGTGCATGATAGAGCGCCAAGTCAATCCTACGTCAACCAACTATTCATCTGAAACTTCGTCGTTTGGCTTCTACTGATCCCCAGTGTCGTTTTATTGTATATAATTATTTATTTATAAGGGGTTGGAATGTGCCATATTACCTTAATTTGCTATATTTTTCTTTCCAGCTTCTGGGATAATATTCTATTACTCCTGCAGTCTGTGTACGTTGTACCATCCTATGGAGTCTCCTCTTTGTTTTCTCAGCCATAACTGATAAAACCCCAAACTCGGATTTTCTCAGAAAATTCATCCTCAGCAGAACCAAATTCCTTTTCAATCTCAAAAACCCAATTGAACCCTTCAAATTTCTTCAAATGGGTTTTCAGCCAAACTTGTTTATGATCACGGTTGCTCTGTCTTTCATTTTCAGGTTCGCTACAGCTTGCTCCAATGGGCAGTGCCGGGTTAGTTTTTTTAAATTTTTTTCCTTCTGATTTTCATAATGATTTAAAAAAAAAAATCATAAATTTCCGATTTGATTATAAACAAATGAAACGAAATATAAATAGATTAATTGAAGCTTTATATATGGTTCTTACTATAGTTTTCATATGTGTAGCTACTAGATGAATGCTCGAGTGATGGGGATTGCGCTTCTGGACTGTACTGTTTTTCTTGCCCAGAAGGGTTTTCAGGCGCAAGATGTGTGAGATCGAAAATTGCAGACCAGTTCAAGCTCTTGGTAATAATCTCTTATATCTCTCTCCCATATATTAGACACATTTTTAAGTTTCAATATCTGTGTAAAAATTTGAAGATCATATATTGCAAGAGTTATTTCACTAATCACAATTCACAAAACCAACAAGAGTGACGTTCTCCTTGCAAAACAAACCAAACCGAACGTGACGCCCGGGCAGCTTCTTAGGACTTAGGACTTAGGACTTAGGAGGTTAGACTTAGGTGTCACGACTAAAAAGTTGAAAATAGTGTGAACGAGTCCATGTCCACTCTTATTGGCCACTATGGCCCCTAGTCCTTTATATTGTATAAGAGTAAAGCTATTGGTAGTGATGGACCAATAATTGGGTCCCCAGAGGAATTCCCAACTGAACTCCTAACTAGACGCAGACTAATTGATGTGTCTTACAGGTCGATGGTCACAATATTAGAGACTATATGAGTAGTAACATAATATTTATTTTTATTATGGTGTCAAGAGAACGAATGGCCTTTACCATATGCGTTTCTAACACTTTTTATCACTAAAAACCCAAAAGAATTACACAAATACGAAGCTCATTTTTTTATATCAATTGGACAATTTTTATTAGAAAACTATCACTTTCAAAAATCTACTATTTTTAAAATAATTATTAGTTATTACTTTTTGAAAAAGGACTTATAGAAATGTGATCAATTTTTGGGCCCAATTTTAGTAAATGTTCTTTTATCAAATGTTATAGCAAAATGTCCGGTATATATGTTTATATACTAAGTATAAAATTTTATATACCAAATATCAAAAATTATATATCCAGTATACTTCAGTACAATAATTAAAATTAATAGATATGTTTATCTACTAAGTATAAATATATATCTGAACCTTTAGCTATAAAATTTTAAAAGTAAAAAACTACTTAATCAAATTTAAAATACTAGTCGTCCACCTGAATTTTTCTTTTGAAAATTGGTTACCAGTTACCAATTATAAATACATTTGGTTACTAGTGTTAGTTTTAAGAAATAGGTTATCGGAAACTAGTTATTATTTTTAAAATGGTATTTTGCTAAATATTTTTTAAAAAATGATAATTTCTGATAAAAATCTTACCGAATCTGAAAAACACACCCCCCCCCCCCCCTGAAATGTTGGTACAGAACCTAATTTTCACCTACCGTTTTGGCATTTTTCACTCTGTTGTGTACTATTGTTGTGGGCTGTGTGTGCGTGTGATCCAAGGACATGATGTATTCGTATTTGGGCGTGGATTTTCTTCGTGAACTTACATAAGAATCGAACCTCTTGGGCCACGGCCCATTAACCAAAAGAGCCTTTTTCCATAAAAAGCAGTACTAAAAAACAGTACAAGTTTTATAGCAGTTTCATTAGAAAAAACTGATACTCAGCCTAATTACCTGATAATGACATGGCCTAATTCAGCAGTCCATTTTAGCGGATCAATGTAATACTAATATCAATTTCAACAAATTGAGCAGCTCCAGGTATTTGATATAGCAATTTTATGCGTATTCAGGTCTTCATATTAACCGAGGCTAATTACGTGTATATATATGACTAGTTTTTCTTGAAATTTTGAATAGAATAATTCTCTTCCATTCAACAAATATGCATTTTTGACAACCCACAACGCTTACGCTATTGATAACGAGCCATCTCACACGGGAGTCCCTCGCTTCACCTTTACAAATCAAGAAGATAGCGTCACTCGACAGCTAAATGTACGGTACATATATGCATAGATTCAATAAATATTATTTTCTTTTCCCTGTTGATTTTCGAGTTAATTAAGAGACTTATTTCTTGGTTTAATATATACATGATACAGAACGGAGTACGGGCCTTAATGCTTGATACCTATGATTTTAGAGGAGATGTGTGGTTGTGCCATTCTTTCGGAGGACAATGCCATGACTATACCGCTTTTGTATGTCAAAAATTAATCCCAACTTGTAATATTGTCTTACACTTTTGTGTTTTAGTTAATGGTATACATAAAATTCATTTTGCATAGCACGTAACTATTTACTATTAATTTTCAAAATGTATAGGAGCCAGCTATAGATACACTTAAGGAAATTGAATCATTCTTGTCAGCGAACCCATCAGAAATTGTGACATTGATCTTAGAAGATTATGTCCAAGCTCCAAAAGGACTAACAACGGTCTTCACCAATGCCGGGCTAATGAAATATTGGTTTCCACTTGAAAACATGCCCAAAAGTGGTCGAGACTGGCCACTAGTCAGTGACATGGTAGCTAAAAACCAAAGGCTTATTGTGTTCACTTCAATAAAATCCAAGGAACAATCCGAAGGCATTGCATACCAGTGGAACTACATGGTTGAAAATCAATGTAATAACAAGTTAGCTTTTTTTTTTTTTTTTTGGGTGGGGGGGATCTATTAGGCTTTATTATGTTATTATTTAATTTGCAGATGGGGATGGGGGAATGCACGCAGGAAGTTGTCCCAACAGGGCAGAATCCTCACCACTTGACGACATGAGTAAATCTCTAGTGTTGGTTAACTATTTTGAGTCAATTCCTGTTAAACAACCAACCTGTGAACACAATTCCGGGGATCTCATTAACATGCTTCGTACTTGTTCTGGCGCTGCTGGAAACCGATGGTCAAATTTCGTCGCCGTTGATTATTACAAGGTTACCACCCTTGTTTTTTGATGTTTTTTTCATCACTGAACAATATTCAAATCTTGTAACTACGGACTATTTTGGAACCATATATGTGTTGGTCTTATGCAGAGGAGTGAAGGCGGAGGAGCATTTCAAGCTGTAGATACGCTTAATGGGAAGCTTTTATGTGGATGTGATGACATCCATGCATGCGTGGTAAGTAAATATATTGCTCACTTCTTATCCATATTGGCTGATCTTTGTCCACATATTTCAAATATAGAGAACATAATTAAGTTATATTTATCAACTTTAGCTAGAAATTAGTATTCCAAACAAGTTTTTCTTATTATCTAGTGAAATTTCTTTCTCGCAGGCAGGATCAACTTCCGCGGCCTGCACTTCCTAGAAGGGTCAATGCGCATTCGAGTTGGGTTTGATGGTAGTCAGAGATCGACAAAATTAAAATTCATAAGTTGGGTATTCTTGTCCAGTAAATTTGTATACACAGATCTTGATTCCAGGGGTGCTATAGCCAAACAAAACGGAGAAGAAAAAAAAGTGGGGAATCTCTTATTACATGGGAGATAATTAATTGTAAAAACAGATCATTACATATAGTATGTTGGATCGGTACCAATATACGAGATGTCCTAGTTGAAATACAGAATAAGTCATCTTCAAATGCTACATGTCATTAAGAATAAGACATATCTAGCACTTGGAGTTTGGAGTTGGATTGCCATATGAAAAACTGATGGCACATACTATGTTCGTTAACATCGTATCATTCTACATTATCACAATCCCTGGTTGTGAGACCAACGATGAATCTTAAACAAGCAAAGCACACAAAATATTTATGATGAGTTGATTTTTAATGTGAGAATTACGTCCATTTTGCCGTTGTAACTTGTATGTATGTTTTAACTGTATAAAGAATGAAAATACACCATTGTACTCTTCAAAACTGGCTTAGACCTATCAATTTCTACAAGACTCACACTCAGTGGCAGAGGGAGGAGGGGGAAGTTAGGGCAGTTCTAATTTTTTTCGCCCCTTACTAAATTTTAATCCCAAAAGGGGCAGTGGCCTCTATTTTATTTTTCCCTAATCAAATTTTAATGCCAAAAAAAAAAAGACGATTTTTTTTTTTTCTCTAACTTGCCTCCATGAATTTTCTTTTTTCCCCGACAATGTCTCTTATGTAATATGGAATTTACATCTTCCACCCAAGAAGAATACAAATAAACATTTAAAGGAGAAAATTACAAAATTTCCCATTAGTTTAAGTGACATGTTCAATTTTTTAATTTAATTATAAATTTTTAAGTTGGATTAATGTTAGAATTAATTTTTAAAGATATATTTTAAATTTAAAGAGAATTTTGGCAAACTAGTGGTCAAAATTAGTGAGTGCCTCAAAAAAGCTATATAAATTTACCAAAAAATTTTAGTTTGAATGATAATGCTGATAATAACTAAAAATATGCAAGATATATAATTATGTGTATTTGACCCCATTAATAATATGATCGTTTAGAGAGTAAAACATTATAAAATAACCATAGAGGGTTAATGCATGATCTACTTATTACATAAATTAATCATGATTTCTCCATCAAACATATGGAGTAAAGTTAGTTCGTAAAACGAAACATAATGAATCATGTATTTTGAAAAAACTATGTACATTTATTAAATTTAAATTCGTTTAATAAAGAATTGTTGCAGTAGTTCGCAAAATGATATTTAAATGATATCCACTTAACAGTGAATGATATTAAATGCTCCCAGCAAATAAATATATATATATATATATATATATATTAAATACGATGTTTGGAATAATAAGGTATACCTTGATAAAATAACAATTCATTAATTAATCGATAAATTAGTATTTGTTAATCTATTATAGTTTATATTTGCTTAATTAATACGTTTTATTTGGTTCGTACAATTTATCGAGGTTTTATTATATTCATTTGAAACATGGTCGTATGGCTTCTTCTAGTTGCCCGAAACATCATTGTAGCAAATAATTATAATTTGATTGGCCAAATTACCTTTGTATAATTTTTTTCCCCTGCTTTTGGGATGATAATTTATTATTCCTGTCTGTTTCCACATTTGGAGTTTCCTTCTTTTTTAATCAGCCAAAACTGATAAAAACCCCAAACTTGTATTTTCCAGATCAACTCAGCAAGTTCAGTCCAATCACTATAAAAAAAAAGGAAATTCCCTTCTATCTCAAAAACCCAATTGAATACTTCAATTGTTTTTCAAATGGGTTTCCAGCCAAACTTGGTTATGATCACAGATGCTCTTTTTTTTTCATTTTCAAATTGGCGACAGGTGCTTGTTCCAATGGGCAGTGCCGTGTTAGTCCATGGATTATATTTTCATTTCCCCATTTCAATATGATTCAAACATTGAAAAAAAATTCTAATCTTGATTATAAACAAGTTAAACGAAATATAAATTGATTAATAAAGAACTTATTATATAGTTCTTACTATTATATTGACGTTTTTCACCAAAAAAATAATTACTATTATGCAGCTACTAGATGAACGCTCAACTGATAAAGATCGCGCTTCTGGACTCTATTGTTTTTCGTGCCCCGAAGGGTTTTTGGGCATAAGATGTGTGAGATCAAAAATCACAGATCAATTCAAGCTCCTGGTAATTCTCAGTCTTCTTCTCGTATATTGGATACATTTAAAAAAGCCTTTAGATATCTTTGTAAAAACTGCAAGGCCAATTGATTAGGACTTGGGAGGTTAGTTCATAGTTATTGAAAGTGTTGTGACCACCAATTACTAAATTAAAAATTACCCATCACTAATATTTGAACGATCCTAAAACAATTATTTAAAAAATGATCATGAAAAAGTTATTTTAGCCGAATTATTCCTAATAAGATCCAGTTACCAATGATAATGGGCAAATAGCCTAATTTAGTGTCTCATTAAAAGTAATGGTATGAGATACCTAATGATATCAGTACACATTAGTAAAGTATGACACTCGTAAATGAATTTTACATGTGAAGTGGACTTCATTCTCTATTAGTGCATACTGTCAGTACCATAATGTGCCCTGCAAACATTTTCCAATAAATAATACGCATCTCAACAAATTGAGCAGTTGTAGCTTGAGTAATTTGAACTAACAATTTTTAAAAATTTTTGTCAAGGACATTTTCTAATTGTTCAGATTTTTTTTTTCCTGTTAAATTTTGTGGTCTCATTATAAGATAATGTGAGATAATTTGCGATTGAAAATACTATTATATCATTTTCTGCAAATTTTTGTATAAAAAATTGAGTGTGCCTAACAATACTCATGATTTATATGGAATATATGACTTTTTTTGTTTGTTTGCATTTTAATAGAATAATTCTCTTCCTTTCAACAAATATGCATTTTTGACAACCCAAAACTCTTTCTTTCGCTATTGAGAACGAGACATTACTGGCGGGAATTCCTCGCTTGACCTTTACAAATCAAGAAGATAGTGTCACTCAACAGCTAAATGTGCATTATAAATATACATCCATATCAACAAAGATCAACTCCTTTCCTTGTTTATTTTCGAGTTAATTAAGAGGTCAATTATTTATTCGGCTAACATATAGTAACATAATATAACTTCAATTGTTCCTTACACAGAACGGAGTACGGGCCTTAATGCTTGATAACTATGATTTAAAAGGAGATGTATGGTTGTGCCATTCTATTGCAGGACAATGCCACGAGCTTACTGCTTTTGTACGTAAATATTCAACTCAACTTCTAATATTTGTCTTTGCCTTTTCAATTTAATTAATTGTAACAAAAAATTCATTTGCGAGCGTATAGCACTGCATACTTATGTGCCACTAATTTTGGAAAAATGTATCGGGACCAGCTATAGATACACTGAAAGAAATCGAATTATTCTCATCATCGAATCCATCAGAAATTGTGACATTGATCTTAGAAGATTATGTTCAAGCTCCAAAAGGATTAACAAATGTCTTCACCAAAGCTGGGCTAATGAAGTCTTGGTTTCCAGTGAAAAACATACCCAAAAGTGGTCAAGACTGGCCACTAGTCAGTGACATGGTAGCTAAAAACCAGAGGCTTATTGTGTTCACTTCGATACAAGCCAAAGAACAAACCGAAGGAATTGCATACCAGTGGAACTGCATGGTTGAAAATCAATGTACATAAAGAGTGCTTTGTCAAAATTTTCAAGGCTTATCACTCGACACTAAGTATTAATATATCTAAAATATATGATACTTCTTTCCCATAATTTTCAGATGGGGATGGGGGAATGCAGGCAGGAAGTTGTCCCAACAGGGCAGAGTCGTCACCACTCGATGAAGAGAGTAGATCTCTAGTGTTGGTTAACTATTTTCAGTCTGATCCTGTTAAGGAACCAACATGTGAACACAAATCTGGGGATCTCATTTACATGTTTCGTACTTGTTATGGTGCCGCCGGAAACCGATGGTCTAATTTGGTCGCCGTTGATTATTACAAGGTTAGTACTTTCAGTGGTAAATCAAAATTTCTATTGAATATCCACTATTACTATACTAAAGATCAAGGGAGTGGAAAAAAAAGAGAGAGAGAGAGAGAGAGAGAGAGAATGGTCTATTAAGGTATGGACTACTTTGGAACTATAAATGTGTTGGTCTGAAAAAAAAAAAAATGCGGAGGAGTGAAGTAGGAGGAGCATTTCAAGCTGTAGATACTCTAAATGGGATGCTTTTATGTGGATGTGATGACATCCATGCATGTGCGGTAAGAACATATAATAATGCTTACTTGTTTATGTTGTCTGATCTTTGCTATGTTTTTTTAATAAAACATTACATAATTATGTCATTTTTAACATTTTTCTTAGCTAGAACTTGGTTTTCTAAACAAGTTTTTCTATCTCGCAGGCATGATCGACTTTCGGAGTTTGCAGTCCCTAACTCGGTCTGGATGGTAATCCACAGATCAAGAAAATTAAATTCAGAAGACTGGTATTCTTTTTCAGTACATTTTTATGCACAGGTGTGTTGATCCCAGCTAGTGAGTGTTATAGGCAAATAAAAAATAAAAAATAAAAAGGAGTGGTGTGAGGGACGACTGAATCCGACATGTCGTGCTTGAAAATCAAAATAAGTCATCTTCAAATGCTATATGTCATTAAGGCATACAGCATTTGGATTGCCATGCGACAAATTGTTGTCACATACTATATGGATGCATTTTCATATTGATACGACTTTGTTAACCATATACGACAAGTCGACATGTAATCTGCTTAATACGATATGTTTTGTTTAAATACTGTTTTAGTTTTTCATTTACATGACATGTTTTCCAAAACTAAAATCCAATCCTAACCTAAGAAAGATAATAATTGTTGTGCGGTCTAAAATCCTAAGGTCGCATAAGTGTTATATGCGACCTCCTCTGAGAATGATGTATGCGACCTCTCCGTGATGCTTATATGCGACCTCTTCTGCAGGTTTTTGTGCGACCTTCTCCGTCCAGTTTTTCTTAACAAACAGGAAACCTATAGGAAAATGGAAACACGAAAACACTATAAAGGAAACCTACAAGAAGAGGGAAATAGGTAAATGCTGTGGAAGAAACCTACAAGGAAAGGGAAACTGAAGACTCCTATTTGCGATTAACTAAGTTATCATTTTCGAATAGTTATCCAATTGTATTGTTTATAATTAACTAGTTATCCGTTTTGAATAATTATCCAATTACTTAATTGGATAATTACCCAATTGTATAGTTACCCGTTTATTCAATTAGGATCCTAGAGACATAAGGAACCTAGGGGGATAAGGTCACTACAATCTATATAAAGGGGACTCTATGATCCGAACAAGGACACAACAAAAATTCTGGGCAGAAACAAGTCACAGAAAAGAGAAGTCAGAGCAAATACACGCTTAGGGTATTCCAAACTTTGGGTAGTCTAAGTCTTGAGCATTCTTCAATAGCTTTCGAGTATTGTACCCTTGAGTATTCATCAATATAGTGAGAAAACAGTGGACGTAGGCTCATCTTTTTCGGGGCCGAACCACTATAAATCCCTCTCTCCTTATTTGCTTTGATTATTTACTTCAATTTATACAAGCCACATCTCTTAATTATTTATAAATTTATTGTTAATAAAACCTCCATCAACAATAATCAACCAAATTAAAAGTAGAGGCATAAACAGAGCTTGTACAAAAGTAGACCACTCAATTTTTTCCTTTCGATAACTTAGTTGACCGATTTCATGTTCCTTGCAATCGTGGATTCAAGAAGGCAACAACGCATTTGATTTGTTGGGCTACTTGGGCTTAGGCGACAACGTCCACCCTTTTGGATGGGCCGGTCATATTGACTTTTTTAAAAAAAAAAAAAATAAATGGAGGTCATATTTAGCAGCCAGTATTCAAATCCTACTTACACCTATATTTGCACATCAGACTAATATTAAGCACCCCTACAATAAATAAAATGACAAAATAGGACAACACATTAAATTGCAAATTAAAAGCACCCTCTAAAACAAATTTTTTTTCCCCGCTTCAATTTGCCAAAAAAATTAAATTTACAATTTCTAAATTTTATGATGTTAAAGACCGATCATAGAATCACGTGAGAAATAAACAACCACTTAAAAAAAAAAAAAAGAAAAAAAATGCAAAACCATAAGTTTACGTTTTTTTTTGGTAATAATACCGTGATTATTAAGTATAAACATACACATTAACGATTCTAGGAAAAAAACATAGATGTACAGGAGTATATGATATATATATATACATCATGATAAATTTATAAATGAAATTCATGTACACTGATATATTAGAAAAGAAATACAAAACCAAAAATCAGATATAAATTACATCTCTCTTTTGATCACTTAATTTATAAACTCATACATTTATTTAAATTTTAAGGGTTTTTTTTGTTACGTTCGCTTAATGTTTGTTGTAGTTTGATTTACATTTAAAATAACTAGCAAAGAAATTGGAGTAAAGGAGATTGATTGTGGAAGAAAAATAAATAAAGGATAAAAGATGAAATAAAATGTTGAATAAGAATGATTCTAGTGAATTGAAAGAGATGATGAAGGTGAAGATGAGGTACCTTTAATTTTTCTCTTCCATAGAATATCTTTTTAATTATTTTCTGGTCAATGGGGTGTTTTTATTCTAAGATGGGTGCATATATAATCCCCCATCTATATATACATATATCTTTAAGAAAATTATGTTGACACTCCATTATATATATAGAGAGTAAATTTTCAATGTATATTTTTGTTTTATTCTATAGATAGATAAGTTTATCGAAATGGAAAATGACCTACAATTGCAAGTCATGTTCACCTATTTCTATTCCCTTAATTAAAGTTTAGTTCAATATTTTCCCCCATTTTGTTTCTTATCTTTTTAAAATTTAAATTCAAGTTTATTCAGTTATTGTTTTTATCTAAATCTATCCAATATAGCATTTCTTTTCTTCTTCCTTTTTAGAATTTTTTTTTTTGCATATATATTCTCATGTTACACAAAATATATATACGGTTGTTGCCTATATAGCCCCATACTTTATCAAGCAATTCAAAAGGAAAAAAAAAAAACAAATATTGAACATCTGTGGTAAATAATATATTTTAAATCTCATATCAAGCTACATATATTTAAATAATTTTAACATGATTTGATGTTTGATCGAAAAATGCATTATTACACTCTATCATAATAACATAAATAAATTATCTATGCATAACACAATATATTCTATATTACACAGTACAAGTTAGGATAATCGAGGGAATTTTTCATTTTATGTACAATAATATATGAAGAAACTCATTATTAAAAGTTGAATTTACTTTTTTTTTTTAACTAAAATCATGTTTTTAACTATACAAATATTAAACTCCTCATATATGCCATAGTTCTTAATATGAATAGTTAATTATTTTTTGGATAGCATTACATGTCACAATTTTTGTACTAAATTTTTTGTATCAACACATGTGGTATGTAAGTTGTCATAATCTAATTAATGTATTAATATTTACTACAAATAGAATAAATATTTTTACCAATTAAGTGGTAACAAATCACATAACACATGTATTGGTATTAAAATTTTGGTACAAAAATTGGTACCTCAAGCATTTTCCTTATTTTTTTACATAGTGGAATGTAATTAAAAGGAAGTTAATTTTGTTTGAACTTTAAAAAAGAATCAATGTTTGAAAAATAAAAGGGTAAACAGTTCTTATTGTATTTTTTAAAAAATAATATATAGGAATCAATTAATATATATATATATAATGGAATTAAGAGGGAAAAAAAACTAACCTTGCAGGTAATAATCAGATTACCCACTCTATAAGCTATAGTAAATAATTTTCTATGATTATATAACGATAAATTTAACAGATTTTTTGGTATAATTATAAAACTACTTATAGCCATTCGATCAAAATCAAATTGTTGAAATTATAGTACCCATCAATAGGTAAATATTGTGATATCCATTGAAGAAGCACACGTATATATATATATATATATATATATATATATATATATATATATATATATATATATATATATATATATATAGGCACCAATTACATACGTATCATTTTAATAAATGAAAATTTATCAAATATTTTTATAGTAAAAAGTAAGAGAGAGAAATAGTATTAATGATGCACGTCTTTTTCTACACTTCATTATAGCCGTTAGATCACTATTAGACAATGATCCAATAGTTAAAATAAAATTACACCACCATGATCTATTGAATAAAGAGAGAGGGGAGGGGTATTTTAGAAAACGACTGAAATTTTTGCGATTATCTATGTTAGTATTTCAATTTAATTGAACTATATTCATTATTGTCTTAATAGAAATAGTTGATGATCAAATAAAAGCTTAATGGTCAGTGAAATTTTAGTCAGGTGCTGGTAGAGGGGTATCTATTTAAATAGTTTAAAAATATTGTAGAGAGTGTTTATATAAATACTTTGAGTTCAAGGAATGTTACTGTAATTAGTAGATGCATACCTACATACATGTATATACACATACACATATTTTCCCATGAAAAATATATTGTGATCTCCCCCTTCAAATTGAATGTGTCTACTCTTGAATCTTGATATAGTTACGTAGGTTGATTCAAGTGTGACACAGTACTATGTCGGGCGGAATGCACTAGCAAGCTATAGAGGAACTGTGACACATTATAATCTAATAATCTGTAAAAAAAAAAAACTATGTGTGTCAGTGAGAATATAAGTAAATATTAAAGAAGATAAAGGTGACAATTCAGCCTTTGAAGCTCACCTAATCGATAATATTGAGATAAGATATTTTATAGTACTTTTAGACAAATTAACAGGCCCTGCTATGGCTAATGGATATACGACATCTGTCGTATTGATTTCATTCCAAAGCAATATATGCATATAGTGCCTTCCATGCCAAATTAGAGTACTAAAAGCCTCGAGCCATTGCCCTTGAATATGGAATCCAGATGCAAAAACCGTAGTACTTGGAACTTTTTCCTTATTGTTTAGTGCTCTTTTGCCTCGTCATTGGAATCAAAAAGTTGAAAATCTTGACCTTCCTGAGATTAGTTTATGCTTTGGCTTTATTAATTTATTATTAAATTATAACTCTTCTAGTATTACTAGTTATAAATTAAGCATATGGGATGCAGGTTTCGAGCATTAATGTATGGAAAGTATGTTCCAACTTTCAAGACAACAGTATATAACAGGATCGTATTCTATAATATAAGTACGTTTTGGTTAACATATTGTACAGAGAAAATAGTAAAATACCACTCTATTCTCAAGTTAATTATTTATATAACTACGTACGTGGTGTATGTTTGAACTGTGGGCTACAAGTGGAAGACTGATTTCACAAGTGGGAGTAATTAAATAATAAAAAGAGAGCCCTGATCAGAATTATCCAAAATAATGGAGATATAGTTTATGATTATCTGAAAACTATATATGATTTATACGTTTGAGTTTTTATTTTTTCAAAGTAAAGTTATTCTTCATATGTGCTTCTTTTGTATATTCGAAGTCATATATTTTTGTACCTTTGTCAATGCTTCATTACCAAAAAAATTAGCTTCTGAATTCTCATGCTATGGTTTTCATGCAGTATTCTGGTCCTCTCGTAACACTTTAAGTACAATCATGAGTCATGATCATACATATATGCATGAAATGTCAACTTCAGTAGGGGAAAATTTTCCACAATGGCAGCTCAATAATAATCTACTTATCTAGGTACTTTGACTGCCAAAAAAACGAAAAGTAAAATAAAAGAAACGTCAAATTAGAACGTGTGTAGAAAGAATATTTAAGTGCTTTTAGGATTTAATTCATGCATATTTCTCATATTATTCCAATCATATATATACTTTTTAAAAGCGATGAGGACGTAATACTGATCGATGATCATGTGAATTACTCTGAAGTCTGAAGACTTAGCCGAGAACATTAGATTGTGTGGTTTGTGGTTGGTGATCGGCTATATTTGGGGCCATCAAGCTTCGAAATTTACGTTCCCTAACATATGATAAAAGTTCATCACCATGTGCAAAAGTTACATTAATCAATCTATTTTTTCCTGACAAATCTTAAGTCAAGTCCTTGTTCATTTTCCTTTTTTTTTTAAAAAAAAAAAATGTAAAATATAAAAAGGAAGGAGGAAAAAAAAAAAGAATTCATTTACATTCATTCATTAAACTTTCTTTTCTAAGCATGTCTCGAGGAAAAGAAGAGTGCTTATTCAGTCATAACAAGATCTTTATTGCCATCGACCGACTAGTATACTACATAGATACTTGTGATATACACATACGAATATTATTGCCTTCATATTTGATTTGATTTTAGTCAAAAATGAAGTTAGAGCTCTAACTACCTTTTTTTTTAATGAACCGATCGATCACAGTGCATGCTAATATTAATTGGTGTGGAGCATGTGAGTCGGTGGGTTAGAAGGTATCTTACACATGCTTGCAATCTTTGAAAGGAGCCATAAAACTAATTACTAAATATAATTTACAATATCAATGTCGTTAGGTACTATTCTATGGAGGATTTGATATCAAATCTAAATGATTAAACCTAATATTAATATAATTACTACATGTATATTTCATGCTTCGATGTTGCTTCGGACGAGAATAATGGGCTTCATGTTAATGGTCTATGAAACAGTACCTAAAAAGAGCTAGTGAGATGAACTATACACTACTCTATAATGAAAGGGATATAATGGAGATTTCATTAACTCTTTCAACTTTATTTTTAAATATAGTTTGTTGGTTGACTAATGTGGCCGTGAACATTTGTCGTGTACACAGCATTACGAAGATTGGTTTCGAAAAGCAATGTTCGTGCATATAGTTATTTAATTAATGACTTTATATTATGAACATATACTGTTATATTTCTGGATTAATGAAGCTTATTTCAAGGCACGGATTAGACGCGTCAAATGATATTAATGTAATGACGATCACATGCTCCGTGGACTAATGTTAATGGTCGATATGGGTAAACTAATTTACCAAAAAAAAAAAGAGATGGGTAAACTACTGCATGCGTTTTTATTCATCCAATCCAATATCCTATTGCTGTTTTTATTGAATACCTACGTATAGCTAAAAAAATTATATATTTCTTCCGAGATTTTTTTTCGGTGGATGGTGATGAGAGAGAGAGANCCCCACTTCCTAAATAGAAAATGCCATAAAAGATAAGGGAAAAATATAGTTAAAATCTTGGTATATATCCAATATCCAGCTAATTCAAACTTCTGAACTCAGAAGAAAAAGTGGAGCACAAAAGAAATATACCAAGTTTTTAAAATTAAAATATACATGTCCAAGTTAATTGACAACATTTATTAATATTAAAAACATTAATGCCCATTTCAAAAAAAAAAAAATTAATGCCACATAACAATTGTCTAAGAGCTATACCATATCCAAACTTGACCCGGCTGAATCTTTTTGAGCATTGATATTGGTTTCATTTTTCCTCTTTATGTTATATTATTCTTAGGGGAATTAAGAAAAAGAATATTATACCAATAAAAGGATTTCCCAAAAAATTCAATGTTAGACTCATTGGGCTCTCTAACTTTCTGGTACCTGTCAATATGTTGGTATGGACAAAAGGACGACTGTGATATACCCACGAGGGGGTAACATGCAAGAAAATTGAACAATCGTTTCTAAATTTGTTTGCTATGTAGAAAAACCATTCTGATGGAAGCCCCACACAGGAGGTTTAAGTTTCATCTCTTGTTGTGGCCAAGAGTAGTCACCAGATCACATGGGTTTTGGTATCCCATGAATGCATAAGTGTTACCTAATCTGGGGCTTAATTGAAATTAAAAAGGAAAAATAAGCTGATTTTCTTTTTTTCTTAATTCTAAAAACTAATACAAAAAATGAAAAATAAATAAACAGTGGGAATTAATGAAAGAAACAACAGCAAAGACAAGCACTTGTTGTATCAAAACAAAAGGCAAAGTGGGGGACCTTTACACATGGTGTGGGGATGCTTCAGAGAGCTTTGTGAAGTGGAGCCAACTTAAAGTTAAGAATCTTTCGCAAAATGTTGGTTGGAAGCACACACTTGGGGGCAAAAGCTATATGATCAGTCGATTATCTAAGAGTTTTTATTAATATGGATCTTTTATTTCACTGCACATATCCATTCTATTAATCATGATCAATGTTTAAATTAAGATATATAAAATATATAATTTTAGTATACTTAAGATTGACAAGAGAATTGATAATGTAATAGATAATTATATATATAAAACGAACATGAAAGAATATGATTTCATGAGCAGTAATATATATGGCGTGGGAAAAATGTTATAATGCATGTTGATGAAGGACAGGGGAAGAAATAATGATATATATTTGTAAAGTCGATAAGATCATGATTGAAGATTTTGATTACTGTCTAGAGAATCCTAGCTTTACTAGTAGTACTCAAATATTTTTTTGTGTTTCTTAATTACAGGAAAAGTGCTACGACAATAAAAGCATTGATATGAGTACATATTTGCTATCTATGATCGACCTTTCGAAACCTTCATGAGAGAGCCAGCGACCACAATATTGCCTAATTATGTCAAGAAATAAATAATTATTTGATCCTTTCCAAAGAAATTATAACGAAGTTTCTTTACTGGTCACCTCTGTCCCTGCTTGTTCACCGTTCTAGAAATTTGAACAGGTACTTACTTGCTTGTTTATGGCCATAATTACATGTAAATTCTTTCTTATATTTATAGATAAGCCAAAATTTAGTGCAGATAGACTGCAAGCCGATGCTGGTTCAATTAAGGTACACACATGATCCGATCAACTTCTTTTAAATCGGAAGTAGTAGTACTTGAACTCTTGAACCGTTGGGATTTATATAGGTATATAATATGAGGAGACCAACTTTTAAATTAAAATTTGAGTTAATTGCACAAAAATATTCTGAAGTATAATATTTTTGCAGTTTTATCTCTATTTTTTGGCTTGTACAAAATTATACTTCTATGTTTGAAATTTCTTCAAAATTCTACCTTTTGCGTACAAATTTTGTGATTTATGTTGACTGTTTAGTTATATACAATAGATTTTAACTGTTTGTCAACAGAAATGAAATAAGATATCCTCAATTAAGATTTGTATTTAGTGCAGAATTTTCTAGTCATTTTGGACACAAATAGTAGATATTTACAGAGATTTTAAATGTGAAGAAATAATTTTACACATGCTAAAAAAAATTGTTAAAATTACAAAAATATTATACTTTAAGGTAATTTTTTTACAGTTGTCTCTTAAAATTTTACACAACTCAGGTGGGATAATGGTATTTTAACATAGGATTACACTTGTGAAGTAAAAATAAGATGTAATATGAAATTGTACACGCATTTGCCATAGAATTTGCATTTTTTGTTTCAAAATTGGTTTCTCTAATAGTGATCATGCATATAAATATTACATAATACAAAAAAATATATATTTGTATGATATTTAGGATTACACATGTGGCAAAAAATAACATGTGGCTCCTAAATAAAGTCCAAAACGACATGTCGCAGCCAATACCCGAAGCGACACCAAGCTCATTATGGATCGAACAGCTCAAGAAAGACTAAGTAGATTGGTCAGTTATGGGGAATGCAGCCCCTAGAAAGTCAAATGGCTTGGTTAGACGCTAAAGAAAACACCATGCCCTATTCTTGTCTTATAACCCATAGGGACAAGTCGAGAAAATCTTGAAAGCTAAACGACTTGGTCGGAATACCAAAGAAGCCAAATCCATAAATGTGAAGACCAACACATGGTTGGAGTTCATAACTCGTGCAGACTAGTTAAACATCTATAGTGAAAGACCAACAACAAATAGCTGAAGAAACTAGTTGACCTCTAAGTAAACTAGATTAAAGTTGTTTTATAATAAGTATGTATTATTATCTTACTAACAGCTTAGTATATTATTTCAGACTTTTAAAGAAGCATCCAAGAAGAGTTCTAAGGTACTAACCGGGTGCTGAACCTCCTCATCGCCAGGATTTCACATATCTAATCGAGACAATGCAGCAGACATTTACCCAAATAAGCTATCCAGACTATCAACCTTCAGCTATAAGGGAATGTCAGTTAGATCAGTCTAATTATTTTCAACAGTTCATGCACCTCCAGCCAAGGATGTATGACAGGAGACTAGAACCTTTCACAGTAATTGCTTGGTTGTGTGAGATGGAGGGGTAATTTCGAGCCCTTGATACTCTGATGGAGTTTTGGGCAATGTTTGTTGTTACCTATCTGACAGAGAGTGCCATTTACTACTGGGAGATAGTAGAATAGATGCAAGATGTGGTAGGTCTAACTTGGGAAGACTTTGAACAGATTTTTAAGGCTTAGTATACCAATGAGGACCAACAGGATGAAGTTGTGAACCGGTTTGAGACTTTGATCCAAGGTAACAAAATGATGAATGAGTATTTGATAGAGTTCGCTGAGTTGATAAGTGTTGTCCTTAGACTAAGTACGAGTGAGAAGTACAGACTTGCTTAGGTCAGGAGTCATCTGAATTGGAACATTTTCAATAGGATTGCCACATAGACTTTCCATACTCGTCCTGAGATTACAGTAGCTGCCCAAAGGGCAGAAGCCATCGAAGAGGGATTCAAGGAGAAACTAACAGAGAGGTAATGACGGGAAAGTCACCAGAAGGAATTAGGAGCAATGGTCAGCCCAAGGTACTTCGATAATGGAAGTTCGAATAGTACTAGTTCTTCAGAGGGTGGCAAAACCAATCCTTATGAAGGATGTTTTTCTTGTAGCTAGCCAGGCTATTGGAAGAATGAGTATCCTAATCGTCTACAGAAATCTTCTCTTTCTCAAGGAGGACTGCAGAGAATCCAATCAAGCTCTGTTCCTTATTAGAACACTTAGGCAAGGCCTCAATAATTATAGGGTGTCTCATAGACTTTTACTTTCCCTCAGCTTTATTAGCATCAATACACTAGTGGAAAGTTGGCTGTGTTTAATGACCCTAATCTTCGAGAAATCATTCTAGCTGAGGCTCAGAAATCAAGATTCGCAGTACATCCTGGTAGTAATAAGATGTACCAAGACGTAAAGAGACAATATTTGTGGAATTGTATGAAGAAGAATGTGGCTACCTTTGTAGTTAAATGTTTGACTTATTAGGAAGTCAAGACTGAGCACTAGAGGCCAGCTAGGTTACTTTAGCTATTACCCATTCTATAGTGGAAACGGGATAAGATCACTATAGACTTCATGACCAGTTTGTCAAAGATCTTGAGAAAAAATGACGCAGTTTGGATTTTAGTAGATTGGTTGACAAAGAATGCTCATGTTATAACGATCCTAATTGATTACTCACTTTCTAAGTTCAATAAACTATATGTGGAGAATATCATACGCTTACATGATATGCATTCAAGTATAGTTTCTGACAGAGACCCAAAGTTTACTTCTAAATTTTGGAAAGGTTTGTAGAAAGTATTTGGTATGCAATTGGATATCAGTACAGCTTACTATTTTGAGACAGTTAGCCAATCTAAAAAGATCATTCAGATTCTTAAGGACATGCTACGTTGTTGTATACTAGACTTTGGTAGAAACTAGGATGATCATCTTTCTTTGGTAGAATTTGCTTATAATAACAGTTACCAGACTAGTAACTGTTATAGCTTTAATTGAGATGCTATATGGGAGGCCACGTAGATTGTTTTTGTATTGGGTAGAATCTAAAGAGTATGTTACTCTTGGACCTAAATTGATTGAGAAGACTACTAAGAAAATCAAGGATATCTAAGAGAGACTCAGGGAGATTTAGAGTCATCAAAAGAGTTATACTGACCATAAGAGGTGTGAGATAGAGTTCAATATTAGTGATTCTGTATTCTTGAAAGTGACTCCAACGCATAGTGTTACAAGGTTTGGAGTTAAGGGTAAGCTTACTCCAAGGTATATTAGTCCCTTTGAGATCACTGAGAAAATAAGACTAGTGGCGTATCGCTTAAATCTACCTGCACAATTGGGTGATATGCATAACATGCTCTATGTGTCGATGTTGAAGAAGTACACACCGAACTTATCTCATATTATTTAGTACGTGCATGTACCGATCCAAGAACATGTGTCTTATGAAGAGCAGTCTGTTCGCTTGTTGGCTAAAGAGTTAAAGGTGCTTCGTAATAGAGAGATTTCACCTGTCAAGGTACTTCGGCAAGATCACAAGAAAGACGATACTACATGGGAATTCGAGTCGGAGATATACGAGAAGTACCCTCATTTGTTTAACTTTTAGTTAGAAGTTATACTATGATGTAAACCTTGACTTGAAATGGAATTTCAAGACGAAATTCTTATAAGGAGTGGAAAATATAAAATCTAAGATTTTCAAGGGGTATTTTGGTCATTTTGATAAGAGAAGGTCTAAATTGTAAAAGTTTTAAGGAGCAAGGACTAAAATGTAATTTCAAGAGAGACTAGATTGAAAAGATTTGAAAATTGAGGGACCATTTTGTAATTTTGGGAAAATTTGCATAGCCCATGCAATTATTATATGGGCTTCCTAGTTATATATCCTTTTTCTCTCTTCCTACCCCATTCTCTCTCTGTTCTCCTCCCCCCTCCCCCCCTCCCCGTGCGGTCAAAGTGGCTGAAAGGGCAAGCATGTAGGCACCATCCACCAATTATCGTACGGCCACGAGGACACCCGGTGAAGCTTCGCCATGCCACCAGCAACCTGCTACCCAGCTCCCTCAACCATTAGAGCCGCCAAACGCCGGCGAGGAGCTCGAGAAGTCGCAAATGTTTTCAGTCACCGATGGCTATTCCAACCACTATTTGACCTTAAACTAGGCTCGTTAGATTCGTATCATTGCAAAGATTATCAAGGTATGTATTTTTCAATCTTGTTTTGCCCGAATCAAAAATTGCCATTTTTGAATGTTTTAAGCTTAAGATTTGACTTTTTGATTAGATCATTGAATTGTGTTTTTTTATGTTATTTTGGAATATACTCGGAAAATGAAGAAATTTGATATATATATATATATATTAACTATGTTTAGTGATTAGCACGAAAAACAAAATCAGACAGCTAATATTTACCTTGTTATACGTGCCACTGGTTCGGTTTCAGTTCAGACTCGAATTGGACGAATTATATATCTAACCTAACTATTTTTTGTGCGAGGAATTTAGTAAAGAGGTCCATTTGTCAAATTGAAACTCTGTTGAAAAGTTGGTTTTTCACAAAAGAGCGATCAAGAGCTTAGAATTAGTTCCCGACTCTCCGAGCGATCGTCCAACAACATCTTGAGGATCCAATAGCATGGTATCACTATTCGAGTGAGATAAGGATTTGGTAACTGCTATTTTATATCATTTTTTAATAAAACTTATTTTCTGCAACATATGATGACAAACGTGATTTTAGAACTATTTGAATATATGTAATAGAATTTGGCAGGCATAGGTAATTTGATTGCCCCTCTAAGTTTAGTAAGTGACACATGGGTGTCCCCTCCGAATATATACTTAGGTGTCAGGTAGGCTGTTAAGTACACTTAATATCATCATCCTAGGTTTCCATAGATGAAAGGATGTGAGCTCATGAGTACGGGTTGATTTGTATCTTGTGCAAATAAATTGGATAGTTTTACTTATACTATTTTATTTCTATATATGCATATGGATTTCCAATTTTAGACTGTTATATATGTATGCATTGGATTTAAACTAATCATGCAAGAATTTTTTATCACTAAAATATTTTCTATCGAGGTAACTACTTTCTTACAAGACATTATATGCTCACTTCTACCTTTCTTCCTCAAGTGGTGTTCAGTGTGATCTTGATGATGGAAAGATTAAGAAGACATCTTGACTATTGTTCGTTATCTTAGTAATGTTAGAAGTTTAGTTTTGTTGTGATGTTTTGGATTGTTTAGATTTTGACTTAGCATTGAATCAGGATCACTACTTTTAATTATGTCTGTAGACTTATGTATGCAATTCTGATATTTGACATTTGTTGAAGAAGATGATGATGCTTAAATTTAAATTTGATTTATATTTTTCGATCTATGTTTGATGGTATATATAAACTGTGGGAGAGGTTCACGAGATGAAATTCCATATATTTTATTTAAATGGGTTGCTTTATAAAACTGAAACTTTTAAGACCTTTTTAAAATAAAATAAGGAATTTTTTATCTTAGTAAAATTCCTCTTTTGTTACTGGCCTAGGATTTAGATCGTGATATAAGCCGCCACAAATCTCCAAGATCCTGTTTGTCTTTTTGCCCTTTTTCCTCCTCTCATACAGTTCTATTACTATTCATTTATAGTACTTCATTGAAGACATCACTAACTATCTTTTGTGGAAGAGATTTGGTAGGTTTCACACTTGTACCACCCCCATTAATTGATGACAAATCCATCTATAATCTTTTTCAAGATTGTACATACTACACTTACATTAAATTTGGATTTTGTCTTCCTTCGAGAAAAACTCACTCGAGGGCATAT
The DNA here is from genome assembly GCA_002914805.1 of Parasponia andersonii. Classification (NCBI taxonomy): domain Eukaryota; kingdom Viridiplantae; phylum Streptophyta; class Magnoliopsida; order Rosales; family Cannabaceae; genus Trema; species Trema andersonii. The sequence continues at coordinate 121,828 of JXTB01000380.1, forward strand.
GGCGCGCATTGGTTCACGGATCAAAATCCACACCATCAAAGGATATATAATATTTCTTTTTCTTATTTGTTCATGTGATGACTTACCTACTTTAAATACTTTTGAAGGCCAAGCTTGATAATGAAAATTGAGATTATATAATGAACAAAACCCTTAATATCTTGTTTTATTCATTCTCCTGACTACACTCCAAAACCTTAATTTCCAGTTACTATCAAAGGGAAAAAAATCATTTAAAAAAAAAAAGCAACAACTTAATTTATAGTGTTCCTTCTCAATATTCTCATTCATTTAATTTGAATCAGTAACCGCGTGCTTGAGTAGGCTATCCAGACAATTTAAATAGCTCATCTTTTTTTTTTCTTACTCTGCCACTTTTGTTAATTAAATAATGTACCATACATACCAAGAATTTATTTCCATTTGAAGACGATATCAACTACCTAATACAGATGAGCTATTCATTTGACTTCTGATTGTTTTGTTTTGAATTGAGAAATAAGCGCGACATATTTGTCCGAAGACAATGGCTACATAAATTGGTTCTCCAACTTGAATATATATAAATCCGTATTCAGCAGGAGTTTTTACACAAATGTCGAATTATAGTGTATCAATTCAAGTCTAACTAATAAATTAATTACACTTCATTAAAATTTTAAAACTATATAATCAATTTATTTAACATTATCATGTGTGTATAAAAAAATTTAATATAGTACGTTATCTATTCAATTATTGGACATAATTTGGACTAATAAAAGTAAAGAGAGAATTTGAATCCATGCATCACAATATATGTAAATGTTAGGAGAGTTCGTGGCCGATTTGGCTAGTCTAAAACGTTAATCTACAAATTAAATTATAGATGTGATTTGACTAATCTATAAAATTTTGTAGTTTATATTGGTTGATTCAAACCGTCCAGACTGTATCTGTATTTTGCGGTACAGTTTAGACGGTTTCCGCAGTTTAAATAATACAAATATTAACTAAACATATTCCAAATAATAATACAAAAAATTATTCTTAACATAGTCCAAACATTTAAACCAAAAATAACATACTTAAAGCTTATAATCAAATCGAAAGTTCTAATCATTTTAAACTTAAGTTAAATTCAAATCGAAATATAAGAGCAATCTTAAAATCTTAAATATTTTAAACAAATTACAGCACAACTATAAATCTTAAATAAGATAGCTTAATAAACAATAATACATGCCCCCATAACAATAAAAACTTCAAACTTTAACTTAAATTTTAAGTTGCAAAAACAAACTTATATTAAACATATTAAAAAAGTACATATCATAATTGCATATTACAATAAAAGCTACAATTTAAGCATGGATTACAATATACATATATATATAAATTATTTATAAAATTAATTTACCTATGTAGTTTGGTTTGAAATTAAGCATATTTTTTCTAATTTGCAAACCAAATTGAACTGTTTAGTTTGCTATTTTCTAAATCCATCACTTACCATAAATATGATATAACTACACGGATTAGTCTGAATCGGCCAATTTTCGTAATTTGACAGTTATTTTGAACATCTGTACGTAAATGCATCAAATGCATGTGCAACAAATTAATAGTATTCCTCTCTAAATATGACACTCGTTTTGGAAGATAATATCGCCCATTTCGTTTATACGCTGACTGTGTAGGGTATAATTTATAATCTTATGAATTTGCACGAAGGTCCATCACGTTTTCTTGATGAAAACCGTTAATTACAATATGATATATACGATCGATTCATAACATTTATTTATATTTATCGAATCTTAGACTAATAGTTGCAAAAAAAGACACATGTTAATCATTTTTTATTGTTCATCATCTGAGTATAAATGACAATTTTATGACGTCATAATCAAGTATCTTGTAATTTTTTGGGTATAGGAACTAAAGTTAGTTGTCTTATGTGACTAAAAAGTGATAACTAAGCAAGTGGTTAATGGTGCTTTTTAAACTATTAATTACTTTTAAGTAAAGACAAGAAGGTTGAAAAAAAAAAAAAAAGGAATTCGCATCACGCTTCATGGTCTTGCATTATATATATATATATATATGCTAATTCTAGGTATTTTTTTTTTTATCTATAAAAAAAGAACGTTAATGATACACGTCTTTTTATGTATTTTATTATAATTATTAGATCAGGTTAAAAAAAAAAAAAAAGTAAAATGACAACTATATATATATATATACTAAAAACAGAAAAGGCCATTCTATAAAACTACCGACTTTTATTGACTCGGAATGGTAGTTGTGAGTTGTGAAGAGATGCAACGAGTAGTTCCCTCACTTTTCCACAACTAGTCAGCAATTTTTACCATCATTAACGGCAAAGGTAAAAGAGATCAAAATGTAAAAGTTAGGTAACTTTTCACTATTCACTTTTCAGAATTTTAAGGACTAAAGAGGAAAAAAGAAAAAAAGAGAAGGGTGGAAAAGAAAATATTAGAATGGGAAAGGATAAAAGGAGCAAAGAGACAAATCAATCAATTCAGTGAATAAAACAGATGCACGTGGACAGACCTACCACACGTGCACTCAATCATCATTCTCTGGTAGGATTAAAGACGTCAAGAACTAAACAACAAATAAGCAGTCATCTTCAATCTTTATCTGTCAAACTGTGAAAGTGTGAAGGGGTCCTTAATTCATTTTTTTTGCAGTGCAGGACAATTTTGTGCAGTTGTTGCAGTTTGCCTAGCTAAATTATTTAATCATCTTTTTTCTTTCTTTCTTTCTTTTCCTCTTTGTTTTTAGTTTTTGCTCATTGCTTAATTATTTTGTTTTGCTTTTCCAGAGTTTGGGAACTGAGATTGCGAGTCTCAAGAAGGGTCTTATTGAATGCATCACCGTTTTATGTCATGGGAAGTTATTCCCAAAAGTGCCTTATATATATATATATATATATATATATATATATAGAGAGGGCAATATGTATTTTTTTATATTTAAGTATTAATTTGTTCAATAAAAATTTAGTATATATATTTTTTATTGTAAAAAATAAGAGAGAGAAAGAACATTAATGATGCACGTCTTTTCATGCACTTCATTATAACTATTAGATCACCGTTAGATGGTGATCCAACGGCTAAAAAAAAATACCTACCCATAGGTAAAGAAAAAAAATACATATTGGATTGGCAACCATATATAGGTATATAAGATTGGCAACCTCTATATATAACCTACCCATGAGTAAAGAAAAAAAATACGTATTGGATTAGCAACCATATATAGGTATATAAGATTGGCAACCTCTATATATATAGAGGTTGCCAATCTTATATACCTATATATGGTTGCTAATCCAATACGTTTTTTTTTTTCTTTACACATAGGTAGGTATTTTTTTTTAGCCATTGGATCACCATCTAACGGTGATCTAATGGCTATAATGAAGTGCATAAA
>JXTB01000380.1:125529-187643 GCA_002914805.1 Parasponia andersonii
TTTATAAAAACTCATTTATGTATATTGTTGTATTTTAACTTATTTGTTTTGCTTTTAAGTTTCGAAAACAAGCTTTTTTCTTGTTTGTTTTTTGAACTTTAAAGTTTGTTGGTTTTATTTTTGTTGGAATGTGGATAATAAAATTTGACTTTTGATTATAAATATTGACATTTTTACGAAGTAAAGTAAATGATCAATTATCATTTCAAATTAATTGATAACTATATATTGGAAGTTAGTAGATTATAATGTTACAACCATCCAAAATTATTGGGCATATATAAGTCCAAACTGAGGAAACCACCTAAATGTGGTTTGATTTCCTTAAAAATAGTTTCATATCAAGTGAATAAGGTTTTACATATATGGAATTTAGTTAATTGTTTTGGCTTTCAAACTTACCAAACTTATCCGAAATACCTTATAAATTCTTATCTCTCTCTCTCTCTCTTGAATTTCACTGATTTTCTATGATTTGTGATAGAATTAAAGTGTCATTAGTTGGATAAAAAAATAATTAAAACAACACCCGTGTGTCTTAAAGGGATGAAAAAATCAATAAAATTTCATATTGTAATTATTTAGATTTTAATAAGTTTTTTTTAATAATTAAGTTCATCAAAAGGAAAATTTTTGTTAAATTTAGCTAAAGGGAGTGTGCATGTATGGTTTTTTTTTCTTTTTGGAAAAAAAATGAAAAGATGTCAAATATAAATATTTTTGGTCCAACTGTGGCACTGGAATTTTGACATAAAATAGAGAGTATGTAGTTAGTTTCTATTTTGTGTCTAGCTATCTTCAGCAAAATAAATAAAAAATTTGACATAGCTATTGCCTATGTGTATATTATATCGAGATAATCAATACTAGATGTCACAACACAACGAAGTGTTACAAATGTGCTCTCCACAAAATAGTTCAAAATTTAACACAGTTTTTGCTTAAAATATAAGACAAAGTTTGAGGATATATAACAGTAACATTTATATATTTAAAATCCGTCAAATTGACCTCAAACATTTATCTTATATTGAATACTTGGTGTAAATATTGGTACTCTAATGTGACACATCATATATTCTTTTGTCGAGCTCAAGATTAATATCTATCTGAAAAAAAAAAGGAAGAAAATATATACATGAATGAATTTGATATCCTTGTTGCCAAAAGGAATGCTAGTGCATATCTTGGTGTGGTGGGGGGATCAATAATTTAGAGGAAATAATGTTTAGGATACCCATTTCTGGCAGGAAAAAAAGCAGAAAAGAACAAAATAGAGGCCCTCGTGCAACTGGAGGCTTCAATGTACATCACAACTTTATTTTTATTTTCCTTAATTTATTAATTTTTTTTGGTTATTTATTGTCAATATTAGTGAAGCAAATTAAAGCAAAGGGCATGAGCTGCATGTGTGCGTGTGGGTAGACATTCCTTCTCTCTTTCTGCCCCCACCTAAGGCATGGCCCTCTTTCTCTCTCCACACTTATTAATATACAATGTAATTAAGTTTACCTCTGATAATTTCACATATATCCTTTTCTTTTCCCTTGTGTTTTGTTCCCTATCTCTCTTTTTTATTTTATTTCGCTTAGCTCGTACAAGTCAAATGCCATATGTCAAATTCCCAAGCCCAAAAAAAAAAAAAAAAAAGTCAAATGATATCAAACTGTGTCGGCAAAATTTCTCACAAAAATCAATCATTTGAGTTTAAAGCAAATTAAATTTCTGGAGATAAAACTTATAAATTAAAGGATGCCTGTACTGCCATTTGTCACTTCCGATACCGTGTCCACGTGTCTAAATATATGCAAAATATATATCCAAAGAAAATTCGAAGAAGTTTCGAGAAAGCATATAATAATGCCGTCCCTCATAACTTATCACTTGCCCTTGTAAAGTTCATATCTAAACATGATAAATATATAAGTACAGGAATTTGAGCAAGCAAGTTCTTTTTAGGGTTTGGGAGATTCATCGTATTAAGCTTTGTCTTCTTTACACTTTTTTAGCTTCACTAGCTACATTAATTGCTAAAGTGACTCGAGTGTACGACCCCTTTATGTTCATATTGCCGTATAGATAATAAAACCATCATGGCTTCTCAACCGTTGGATCAAGTGAATCTCACGTGGCCTGACTCACAACTAATATTTAGGCTAACAAAACTGTAGGTATGAACGAACTACCTTTGTCGTGTCAGTTGAAAAGGAAATCTTGCACGCCTTTCACTTGTGTTTTGGGGTTCATAGTTTGAAGCAAACAGTTTAAAACGCATTAAAAAGACATATCTACCATTTCCCATATATTCCTTCGCCTTGTTTGGCTTAGGTACATTTATTACATCTCTTGACATATACCTTGCTTGAACAATGATCTATCATCTATATGTATATGATCTTATAATTTTTGGAAAAGATGTTACACCAATTAAATATTATTCTAAAAAATAAAAGTATAGTTTATAATAATTAGCAGATTATTATTTTTGTGACATGCATCTTTTGTGTCAAATCCTTTTCCAAGGATCTCCCCATGGATCCACCCTTCTGTTCAAGTCGCTATCCAATCCAACTTTTGTGCCACTCGAAGACAAAGACATCAATTTCTTAGTAAAGTCAAAAAAAAAAAACAAAACGAGGGTAGTAGAAAATAAGATAGATAAACAAATAGGTACAGATAAAATTACAAGGCCAATATTCCAATATCTCATTTTACAATCATATAACATGCTTGATTAGACCCATATCATGTACGCCATACTGTACGGAGCCGTCCACGCCTAGATGAATGGTGTAGCGTACGCCATGACGATAAACCCTAGTATGCCACACACTTCAACATTTTAGCACCTCGATAGAGCCCTTTTTGTACTCTTCTTTCTAATGTATAGACAAATAAGAAATGTTCAATATACTATGAAAGATATGTTCATGAGAAAGCTACATAATATTACATGACATACATGATCTATTGATTATAATTACTTCTTTACGGCCAATATTTACATTATAACAAATTAAATATCACATGAGCATGTTACACTCATTTATATCATCAACTCTGATTTTCACCCCAAAGCTTATCTTGTTTTCTAAGATTTTCACCCCATGTCAGGAGATGGCAAAGATGATGTCCATCATTAACGCACTGGACCTTACATCTAGAACAGACTACAGGGAGATGTGTACTTCCTACCCTATAATGTCATAATTCTATGCTTTAATGGCAAAAGACAATCTTCTGCACGCAAATCAATGCAGTTCCTATTCTTCACTTTGATCTCCGAAAGACATTAATGACTAACATTGACATATAATTCAAAGAGAAAGTGTACTTACTTCACAGCCAAATTGCTCGTGAATGAATTAAGTTAGGAGTTCAATTAACAGGTACAATTTTCAAAATACCTGAGTTATTCTTTTTATAATAAATATAGGTCGTTAGTTAATTCTATTTCACGAGCAAATTAGGATAAGTCCATTTGATCTAAAAATAAAGTAAATCTATAATATTATGTGCATCTCTGGACTAGTCATTAGATCCATTCTTGACTCAAATCATTCTTCCAATTTTAATATCTCGGTTCGTATTTCAACCTATAAATTAATGAGTATCATAAAAAATTGATACCAAACTAGTTAATTGTTTTAGTTTTGTTATTCTCGTTTAAATATTTATTATGAAATCACTACAAAAAAAGAGATTTAACAGTATGAATTTAACAGCGGTTCAAAGAAAATTGCCTTTAAAGTGAACCAGACATTCTTTCTCAGGGTTCCGATTCAACAGTTGAGAAAGACTTATATTTTAAAATTATTTTTTTAACGGTTGGACCGAAACCATCGAGAATGTAAAAAATAGAACTTTAACGTTGGTTCTATTAGAACTGTTGTTAAAGACATTTAAAAGAGGGGCGAGACCAGCTTGGCCCTCACTCTTTTTCTTCTTTCCCTCCTCCTTCCAGGCCGAGAACTGTGCTCTTTCTCTCCTCTACACACGACATCTTCTATTATAGCCTGTTTCGTAGTCAAAATTACCTCCATTTAGCTCAAATCGTTTTATTTGACCTAAGTAAGCTTTATATACTTGAATTTTTTATGACTTGTTTGTATTTTAACAATTTTTTTAACCTAGAATTTGTTTAGAAAATTTTACGATTAACCATTGTAATTCCCGAGTAATGTGTAATTTTATTACTTTTGTGTATTTTTTTTTAGTTGTTTTAGGTTTTAATTTGGCTGGGAATATCAATTTTAGCATCAAATCTATAATATTGTTGCATTTTAGGTCACTTGGAGGTAATTTTTTAATTTTTTATTTAATCTTAATTTTTTTATGTCAAATATGATTGTGATTTTGTGTATGTTTTTTGTTGTATTAGGTTCTAATTTGAGCAGGTATAGCAAGTTTAACATCAAATTTAGAGTATTATTGGATTTTAGGTCATTTTGAGATAATTTTATTTTATTTATTTTATTTAATCTAAAATTTCTTTTAAATATAGAAATTGAAATAAATGTATGTTATTATGTTGCTTTTTTAATACACATTAACAATTATAGTTCATTAATATGACCATATTGTCATGATTTGCTTAATTTTATGTGATTTTACTATATGTGTAATGTGTATATTATTATTTATTTGATATATTATATAGTTACTAATTTTAGATAGATTATATTTTGAATTTACATAATCCTCAGCTGAAAAAGATAAGCATGAACAAAATTAGTTAGTTGTTAAGTTACTAACTTTATTAATTTAATACAAAGTATGAAATGAGATGAATTTGGAGATCTACAAAGTTAAAATGTGATACACTAAGTTGGATTTGATGTATGAATTGGTGGTGTGCATTATTTTTTGCAGGGGGTTAGTCAATTTTAAAGCAGAAACTTTGCCAAATTTTAGTTAGAATTTTAGTGATTAGTAATAAATAAAAATTGGATGAGAAAGAGTAGATTGTCAGAAGAGTATGAAGATGGGGTTGTACATTTCCTAAAATATGCCAAAAAAAATGGTATAGATCCTAATATGACTCCATGTCCATGTGTTAAGTATGACAACATTACTTATATGAGATATGTCGACGTAATTGGGCATTCATTGTCTAATGGAATAGATATATCTTATACGAGATGGATATGAAATGGAGAACCTGCATGTGAAGAAAATTTTCCTAACAAAAGAGCTTGAAAGAAATATATTTCCGAGGAATACGAAGATCATCTGGTAGATATAGTTAACGATGTTGAAAAAAACTTTGGTAATCATCCGGATAAATTCATGAAATTAATGGAGGATGCAGAGAAAGATCTATATCCTGGTTCAAAAATCACGAAATTGTCATTTTTGGTTAGGATTTACAATTTAAAAGCTCGTAATGGGTAGAGTGATAATGGATTTTCTAAATTGCTTTCATTATTAGGATAGGTATTCCTAAAAAATAACAACATATCTACTTCTATGTATAAGGCGAAAAAAACATTACGCTTAATGAGCGTGGAATATGAAAAGATACATGGCTGTTCAAATGGTTGTATATTGTACCACAAAGAGTTTGCAGATTCAAGTAGTTATCCTATATGTAATAGTTCGAGATAGAAAGTTATGAGGCACTCTAACCAAGAGAATAAAGGGGTCCCAACAAAAGTGTTGTAATATATTCCGCCTATTCCTCGATTTAGATGGTTGTTTTAAAATAAAGAACATGCTAAATGTTTGATATGGCATAATGAAGAAAGAATCAAATATGAAAAACTTCGGCAACTAGCAGATTTTCTTGCTTTGAGAAAAATAGATGACAAAATAAAAGAAAATCTTAGAAATCTCAGACTTGGTCTTTTAGCTAATGGCATAAATTCTCATAGGTCAATGAATAATAATTATAGTTGTTAGCTAGTTATACTTATTATTTATACTCTTTTTCTCTGGATGTGCATAAAGAGAATATTTACAATACTCTCAGGATCTAAATAGCCTAAGATAATATAGATGTTTATTTGGCATCGTTGATAGATGATTTAAAATTTCTATAGGATGGATCGATTGTTATGATGCAAGGAAAAATGAGAGATTTAATTTAAGGGCAGTACTATTATGGACAATCAATGATTTCCCTGCTTATGGTAATTTTTCTGAGCATTGTGTAAAGGGTTACAAAGCATGCCCAATATGTAGTGAACATAATATGCAATAAGATTGAAGCATCGTAATAAAAAAGTTTATATAGGACATCTACGATTTCTACCTCTTGATCATGCTTATTGTAAATATATAAAATGTTTTAATAGGAAAAAGGAGATAGAAAGTGCTCCTAGTCCATTAAGCGGTGAAGAAGTTTTTGAACAAGTTAGTTGAATAGTTAACAAATTTGGAAAAGTTTTGAAAGAAAAAAGCCAAGAAAATAAGAAAAGAAATGGGAAAATGACACAAGACACAGATTAAGAAGAAACAAAGAGTGACTGTTGGAAAAAAAAAAAATCTATGTTCTTTGAGTTAGAGTATTGGAAGCATAATATTTTGTGGCACAATATTGATGTCATGCACATTGAAAATAATTTGTAATAATATTATTGGAACTTTGCTTAACATAACCGGAAAAACAAAAGATGGTATTACACTTATCTTGATCTTATGGAAATGGAAGTGAAAAAAAGAATTAGCTCCTAAATTAGATGATAAGCGAACATTTTTACCGGCAACTTATTTTAATTTGACAAAAGAAGAGAAGCGTTAAATATGCGAGATTTTAGCTAATATAAGAGTTTCGGATGGTTATTCCTCAAATATTCACAACTTGGTATTTATGAAAGATTTAAGACTAATTGAGTTGAAGTCATATGATTTCCACGCATTGATGCAACAATTACTTCTAATTGCAATCCATGAAATTGCTCAAAATCATGTAAGATTCGCGATCATGAGACTATGTTTTTTCTTCATTACTCTTTGTGCTAAAGCAGTGGATATAACTAAGTTGGAATCACTATAAAAAGAAATTATCATTACATTGTATCTTCTCAAGTAATATTTTCCTCCATCATTCTTTAATATTATAGTTCATTTAACTATACATTTAGTAACAGAAATTCAGTTAGGTGGCCGAGTTTACTTGCGATGGATGTATCTAATTAGAAGATTAATGAAAATTTACAATGGGTATGTTAGAAATTGTAATCGTCCTGAGGCATATATAGTTGAATGTTACATAGTTGAAGAAGTTGTAGAATTTTATTTAGAGTATATTGGTCATACTCAGACTATTGGTATTCCGAAACCCTGAAGTCAGCAAAATTTCAAAGCAAAAGTATAAGTGTTGATAATCTCACTCTCGTAGATCGCACAGATTTAGAGCTAGCTCATAAGATTGTGCTAGAAAATACAGCAGTTATTCAACCTTATATCAAGTAATTACTAAGTTCTTTGATTCATAAATTTATTGATGATCTTAGTTATTGCAATAAGATTCTTAAGAAATAGTTGTATATGGAGTGACAATTTATAATATGTAAAACAAGAAAATTTTTCAAAGAGAGAAAAATGGATACAAGAACAACATCATAGGACATTCACAAACTCATTAAGAAAAAAGGTATGGGCTAGATGATATAGTTAGTTCTTTTGATATTTCCATATTAACAATAAGTCTTCTGTATTTTTTTTTTGGTAATTAATTTTGAAATTGATTTGGCCAATCTAAATACAAAAGTATCTAAAGAATCAAAATGGATTGCAAAAAGTCCCACAATTATGCCTACTAAGCATAAGGCATATGTTATCAATGCTTGATAACTAAGTCTCGTGATGATATGCGGGCTAATAAGAATAGTGGAATTAGTATTATTGTACAGACCATGCACTTTGTTAGTAGTACAGATAAGAGCCTTATTGCAAAAATCATGCAATGCATTGGGCTAACCTGTTTGGCATTGGGTACTTGGATTTGAGATATATCTTAATTGGTTAACTCATATCAAAGTTCTGATTACTATACCTGATGGGCCTAATATTCCAAAGGTGGTTTACACTGTCATACACGATGACTTGAGAGTAAGTTATCTACTAATTTGTTTCATAACATACTTTATTTGTTTATGCTACCATATGGCTTAATTCATGTTTTGTTTGATTTTGTTGTAGAATATATTCTTAGATATTAATAGTCAGGGTAATAAAGCTTATTTGTGGTTATCGGTGAGTAAGAAATGGCATGACCACAAGTCATTATTGACTAGTAAATATTTTATGATGTACTTTGAAGATATTGTATGGGCTACAGAAAATGCATTAGTAGTTCCACCAATGAGCAATTGTTACATCACTGATGAACAATAAAAGGCCTTTGTTGTATCAAGAATGAATCCCAACTTTCTACAGTTGAGGAAGAAAAACTAAGAACGATGTGCAAAACAACAATTTCCACACTGCACTTCTTGTAACTCTTTCATGAGGTTGGAAAGAGAAATGTAAGAAAAAGAAAGAATTGTACATCGAGTTGAGTGGGCTAAGCTATGGAGAAAATCTAGACAAAATCTAAAAGGAGAATATGTAGATAATAGTACAAGAGAAAAAAGTAAAAGAGTTGTAAGTTCTATTTATTATACGTTATTTGGTGTTTATAACTGAAAATTTGATTAACTAAATAATGTGTTTACTATTTTTATAGAATATATTATATGAGCTACTGGACAAAGGAAAGATCGTTGAAATAGGATCCAATGACATTCTCACTCAAGTATTGGGAACTCTTGAGCACCTAGATTGTGTTCGAGGTAAAAGTAAATTTGTATCACAAAGAGAAGTATTTAGGAGGTTTGATAAAGGATTAAAAGAATTACAAGAACACCAATTTTACTATGAGAGACAAAGAGACAAAGTATAGGAGGGAAAAATTAGTAAGTTAGAAAGAATGGACGAAGAACGCCTCCAAAAACAAGAGATTATATTGCAACAAGGATTTGACAAGTTTTAAAATATGATTTTGAAATTCATCCGTACACTTGGGAAAAAAAAAATCTTAAAGCTAGTGTCCATGACCCTGAGATTGATGTTAAAGATGCCAAGATAGATATTGATGATCCCAAAAAGTCTGAATTTTATGCCACGATACCTGAAATAGAAGAAAATAATACAACGCCAATCTCGGTAAAAACTATACTAGTGTAGCTTTTTTAGTTCTTTATATGTATAATATATAATTGTATTAATATATTCAATATGCAATATATTGAATATATTAGTACAATTATTTCTAATATATTCAAGTATTAGGTTATATTTCTAATTCGTTGACTTTATGTATGTTAGATAGATTATTCTAATATTGAATTAAGTTAATTGACTTACAAGTGGTAGTGGTATACACATATTGTGTTGTATTTGTTTATATAGTAAAACTTTAGTTGTATATATTTATTTGTGAATTTATCTGGGTCTGGATCGAATGAGACTGTTTATGCAGGTTTTTATTATGTGGATTTTGTAAATTACCTAAGAGAAGGGAAAAAAATTTTCCCTAAGAGGCTTTTAATGGCGGTTTCACAAGAATCTTCGTTAAAAGGCTACACAAACCTATTAATGGCAGGTTATAACCGTCGTTAAAGATAATTAATTATGATGGTTCCTATAAAATTACCGTAATTGATCATAACAAATCATTTAGCGATGGTTATAATGAGTCAATTACGACATTTCTTGATAAATTCTTCACAATAGTTGATAACTACCGTTGAATGTGCCCTTTTTTAATAGCATTCGCATTAATAATAGTTGAATCGCTATGAAATTATTAATTACGGTAATTTTAAACTGTTATGATTTTTATTTTTCTGGTAGTGAATGTCGTCTATTTGTTGACCGACAAGATTTAAGATATTAAAATTAAACAAACAATTTGATTTTTTGATTTTTTTTGAATTAATTTTATGATTATGATTTATCAATGGTTTCATCGTCATAATTCTATATCAAAAGATTGTGGGTCCAAAAGCTTTCAATTACTCAATACTCTTATATTAGTTTTTTTTTTCTTGAAGATATAATAATAAATACATTGTTAGATTAATATAAAAAAAGAAAAAAAAATGGAGTTCGATCCTCACACACCTCATACTACCTCGTGTCTTCAAATAGGAGATTTTCCACACGCTCATGGTTCTTATATTACCTATTCCATGCAAATATACAAATAGATTTCATTTCCAATAATTTTTCAATGGTAATTGATCAGAAGATTCCGCACTAATTTCGGGACAATCAAAAGCAAATTGTAGCAATGGTCGGTGAATTGTTGTAAAAGTTTTGCAGGAAAAAGTTTTTCAACCATATAAGCCAAAAGATCAACATTTTGTTCCTGCAGGTAAATATAATATATATATATATATTTGAAATTTATTACACACCAAAGCAGAATTTCAAGAAAAAAAAAATGTCCAAAGATTTTGAGTCCACTGATGTGATTAGCTGAAAGCTAAGTATTTATCTCATTTGGCCTGCAAATTAATAAAGCTGCACTTACTTAATTCTACTGAAAAAAAGCAATTTGAAGAGTCTATAGGGTTATCTCGTTCTCACATATGGCTCCAAAAAATTTCCTGTATTTGTGATATGGTGATTGATATACGTGGGCATAGTTAGCTGTTTCGGCACTCTTTTATTTTCTTTTTAAATAATAAGAGTACTAAAAAAAAAACCCTTTTTTACCATGTCATAAAGAGTCCAAAAAAGTCAATAGCAGAGTGTTCATGGTCTTTTAGGAATTACTGTCCACAGCTTCAAACTGCTCTCCAAGGGGATCAGTCCAAGTTTCAAACTTGCAGTTAGAATGGAACCAAAAAAGAAAGGATTGAAAAAAAAAAAAAAAACCTACCTTTCTCTCTCTTCTGTTATTCACATGGTTACCAAGGACTCTCTTTGTGAATTTGGTGAATTCCATTATCAAATCTTATTGATGGACATGTGAAAGACTGTTTTAGAGTCACTATTCTATTAGGTCCAATGGGGTGGTGTGCATGTGCAATTGGGTCTTTGTTTTTTTATTTTTTATTTTTTCACTTAATGAACTATAATACCTTGAGTTAAGCCATCTTATGTTCCATCCATAACCATAATAATACCTTAATCATTTCAGCAAAATAACAAAGCACCCCATGGCCCAAACACCCAATAAATATATAAGGGAAAATCATAGCAGTATATTGTTCATATCACTCATTCCCATGTTACTATCAACGTCCTTACAACTAAACCTCTCTGTCTCTCTCTCCCTGTCTCTCTCTTTATTATATTTCTCTTTTTTCTGGGCTCTCTCAACAAGTTTGGTTAAAGTCCTGAAAGAGTTCATGCAATAGATTAGATTAATTAATTTAATCAGTCTGTCTTAATTGGAGGGTATTGGGTAATTCAAATCTTTGTCTAGTCAATCCTCAAGCGGCGGTTTGGTAAGTTATAAAATAAATATAAAAAATAAAAAACATTGGAAAAAGTAAACATTTTTGTCATTTAATTTTTTTGGGGGAGGGAGGGGGTTGCTTTTACTACGAGAGGGGTCTTAATAGATTGGGGTCCCTCCTCTTGTGAGGTGCATGGTTTGGCCTATGTGCCTTTCTCTCTCCTATTCATACGGTAGTTCAGAGGCCTCCTCTGTGTATATATATATATAGATATGCACAATCTCTGGCCTAAGTTAAAACTAGAGTATGCCCATACCATTTACAGCTCTCTGGAGGAGTTGGGTTTAGAACTTTTAGGGACTAGCATCAATGGCGGTCTTCCTAGTTGTTCTTGGTCTGATCTTTGTGCTCTGTTTTTGCTCTGCTTTGTTAAGGTGGAATGAGGTCAGGTACCGGAAGAAAGGCCTTCCTCCTGGCACAATGGGTTGGCCAGTTTTCGGGGAGACCACTGAGTTTCTTAAACAAGGCCCAAACTTCATGAAAAACCAAAGAGCAAGGTGATTTCAAATTCTCAACTCAATGTTTTAAACCAATTTTGTGGCTCTGTTCTTCATATGACTCCCAGGGTTTGCTCTATTTTTGTATTTTTCTTTCTTTTAAAAGAGGGTAAGAAGCTTTCTTCTGTTTCAATGGTCTATAGTCTAGCTTATGGTTTAGGTCCCATGAATGATTATAAAAATCAACTGGTGTTTATGGCTCAAACTGTTCGAACTCTACCCCTTTAAAGAAAACCTGCAAATCCCAGTTAGAGGCGAGAGAGTTCCTTCATAAGCAAACATGAGTTTGTATTTTTAATTTTTATTTTCATTTCTCTTTATTTATGTCATTATTTTTACCTTTTTGGTGTGAAAAGGAGTACTCATTAGGGGAGGGGTTACCCATGATAACCCCAAAAAAGATAACAATATTGCATCAATCAGCTTTCTCATCTGAATCACTTTGCTGTAAACAGGTATGGAAGTGTTTTCAAATCCCACATACTTGGCTGTCCTACCATTGTTTCCATGGATCCAGAGCTCAACAGATATATCCTCATGAATGAAGCCAAAGGCCTTGTTCCTGGTTATCCTCAGTCAATGCTTGATATATTAGGGAAATGTAACATTGCAGCCGTTCATGGCTCCACCCACAAGTACATGAGAGGGGCTTTACTCGCTCTCATTAGCCCCGCCATGATCAGAGAACAGCTTTTGCCTAAAATCGATGAGTTCATGAGAACCCATCTCACTGATTGGAATAACAAAGTCATCAATATTCAAGAAAAGACCAAAGAGGTTTGCCCGCTAACCAAAAACAAGCCAATCATATATAAATAATATTACATACACACACACACACACACACACATATATATTTTGAAGTCAGCAATGTATTGAAGTTTTGCTTATACTTCTATGCTTTAATACACATTTGTTAACAACTTTTCTCCAGATGGCGCTTCTTTCATCGCTTAAGCAGATTGCTGGAATTGAATCTGGATCAATGTCTCAAGAATTCAAGCCTGAATTCTTTAAGCTGGTTTTGGGAACTTTGTCATTGCCTATTGATCTTCCTGGTACAAATTATCGTCGTGGATTTCAGGTTAATGTTTTTGAACCAGTTTTGTTTTGTTTTTTTTTTTTTTTCAATAACTTAAAAGGGCCTCCCCGAATGAAAGTTTGGGATAGCTTATTGATCGAGATGTTTAACCATGTTTCGTATAGGCAAGGAAGAATATTGTGAGCATGTTGAGGCAGCTCATAGAGGAGAGAAGAGCTTCACAAGAAGCCCATCCAGACATGCTAGCCAGTTTAATGAGAAGTGAAGAAAACAGATATAAACTCACTGATGAAGAGATCATCGATCAAATAATTACAATCTTGTATTCGGGCTATGAAACTGTTTCGACCACTTCCATGATGGCTGTTAAATATCTCCATGATCACCCAAAAGTTCTTCATGAGCTCAGAGTAAGTATAAGATTTCCTAATGAAAAAGGTTGATATTTTGAAGTATTCTCTCATGATTGTTGTCCTAATTTGATTGGTTAAAATTTGCAGAAAGAGCATTTGGCAATTAGAGAAAGGAAAAAGGCAGAGGATCCCATCGGCTTGAATGACCTTAAATCAATGTGGTTTACTCGTGCGGTAAGATTTGTTGATCATTTTTTGTGATGAACCATCTGGGTTTTTAAGAATAAAGAATTTAAGTTAACAGCTTTTTCCTTTTTACGTTTTTATTATTGCAGGTGATTTTTGAGACCTCAAGGCTAGCTACTATTGTTAATGGTGTTTTGAGAAAGACCACTAAAGATATGGAACTAAATGGTGAGTTGGGCACTTATAATTTCAGAGCTAGATTCATAGCCATATTTAATATTTCCTTACAGTTTCTAGCTTCTGTCATGTTTTTGTGGGCTCAAGAAACTGTTCAGAAGATGGCATTTATTTACTTTTGTCACTTTTTTGACATAAAAAATTAAGTGAAATTGTTCACAGACAATAAGACCTATATAATCATCTACATGGAACTATCCTATGCTCTAGCTAGACATTCGGTTAAAGAATAATTTTTGACAAAAGGGAATGTCCCTTTTTTTCTTAACATTAGGAGAAAAAAGTCCGCTGTGATTTTCCCGTTCTCATGATTTTCAATGGTTGAGATTTATTGATATGATGGTGTGGGGCCATGTTCACATCAAAATTCATCAGCAATAACCTATCATAAGTCCTTTCATGTTCTTTATTAATGTCCAAAATTATTTTTTCTCTTACTGAAAGTTTTTAAGTAATGTGTACTGACTCAGCTTTTTCTGCTATATAAAATTTCAGGGTTTGTGGTTCCAAAAGGATGGAAAATCTATATTTATACAAGGGAGGTGAACTATGACCCGTTCTTATATCCAGACCCATTGACTTTCAATCCATGGAGATGGCTACAGGTTTGTGATATTTCTTTCTAGTTATCTCTTCTTAATTTTGGCATGAAAAGCACTTGTATTTAACTCATTATGTTACTAACAAAAATTATGAGTTGAAAATGTAGGACAAAAGGTTGGAGTCTCAAAATTACTTCTTCATATTTGGAGGAGGCACTAGACAGTGCCCCGGAAAGGAACTGGGAATAGCAGAAATTTCCACTTTCCTACACTACTTTGTAACTAGATACAGGTGACTAATGAACCCATTTATGCTTTCACTTTTTTTTTTTTTTTTTTTCCCCCGTGTAAACAGATATAAGACGTGGCAGTTTACCATATACATTTTTTGTTGTTATTTCAGATGGGAAGAAGTTGGGGGAGATAAGCTAATGAAATTTCCAAGAGTAGAGGCACCAAATGGGCTACATATTAGAGTCTCATCTTACTAACTAACCCATTTATGTACAAAGAAAAGTAAAGGGAGATTGGTGTAAAATAAGTCCTAACATGTTAGAAAATGAATGAGATTTGAGCATTTTCCTTTTTTCTCGGCTAAGTTTGCTGTTCATCATTCAAGGAACTAGAACTAACAATTATGTACATTCTTTTTTTTCTGACCCTGGCGTGGCAGAATCAACTTTTTTTTTATTCACATTTTGGTAAACTTGACTATTTGATCCAAATAATGAATGTTGATTACACTGCTAACTCAAGAATTTTTCGTAACCCTGAACTTAAGAAATTATGGAACATTGCAAATATGGGAGTTGAGGAATACACTGCATTTTATGAACTTAGTAAGAATTAGGAACTAAAATAATTTTTCCTACCTTTTATTTTTTAAGGGAAAATTTTCAAAATTGCAAGCTAAGAAAAGCATATATTGATGAATACAAAGGTCTAGCCAAAGTTTCGCTATGGTTTTTTTGCAGTTGGAAATGAACTCGCTCTGATGATTTTGATATTGGACCTTGGAAAGAGCCCACTCAACAAAAGATTCCGATTTGGTTTTTAAAGCCCAAAAAATATAGACCGCACTGAGAAGCAAGCCTGCCCGCAATAAACGGGCTTGTCTTGGAAAACCATACGCCCAAAGAGAATAAAGCATGTGGCCCATATGAGGTCTCCAAGATCACTTGCGGAAATTAAGGTAAGTTACTGAGTTGATTCCGAATATTTTTATGAGCTCCTATTCGGTCAAAAAGCAATATTATTGCGCTCATTAAACGCAAAGATGAATACTAATATAGCTATTATATTCAATTGTCTATTGTTTTAGGAAAATGTGCGTGAATTCGGGAGAATTAGGATTCTAAGTCTTGGTAGTTAGGGGAATCAGAGGTTTAAGATTTATTTAGTAGAGTGAGTGTTATTTTTTTTAATTAAATTTA
This sequence comes from Parasponia andersonii, assembly GCA_002914805.1. Taxonomy (NCBI): domain Eukaryota; kingdom Viridiplantae; phylum Streptophyta; class Magnoliopsida; order Rosales; family Cannabaceae; genus Trema; species Trema andersonii. The sequence continues at coordinate 141,276 of JXTB01000380.1, forward strand.
TTCATTACTTAAATATTATTTTTTTAAAATAAATAAATAAATAAAATAGTAGTATATCCACGTGTAACTTTCTAATTCCGCATGCTTTCTTTCTCTCTCTTCCGCGATTTCCTCCACATCAAAATACTCTTAAACACCTCACTTTCTGAATATTGCACCAGTCCCTGTTCTCTAGCTCCGTGCCTAATTTTTGGTAACCAGCAAATCCTATACAAATTTTGTTTTTTGTTTCCTTTTTTCAAAAGCAAAGGAGGAGTATTAAAAGGTTTAAGAAGTGTTACTCTAATCCATCTCAACCTTCTATTAGTTAAACTCACTTAGTCTTACTTGAGGCTATCGTAATGAACTATTGAAATCTAAAAGCAACATTTCTCTAAAAGAAAGGAAAAAAAAAGAAGAGGAATTTGTCTAATTAATTTTTTTTTTAATTTATTTTTATCTTGTTTACTCAACATAAGAATCCGTTGAATCACAACCTTTTCGTTTGTTTCACATCTTCCTCTTTATTGAGTCTAACCTATATATTTTAAACGAAAGCACGTATGCACATGACAAAAGCACTATGAGTTTGCCACATTCACACAGAAACATGTATCTTAATGTGGTAACCAAAATTAAAGGCATTTAGTGAAAACAAATATGGAAATATCCTATTTGCCCAACTTATTAATATAATTATTCACAATTTTTGTGGAAGAGACCAACTCAACTAATAAGAAAAGCGAAATTAGCTCCCAATTGCACCAAAAAGAATGACATGTTTATTCCATCCAACTAGCATGTGAATGAGTATAAACTATCGAGTAGTGACCAATATTGATATTCATATAAGTGTCTGTATATATATTGATCGTAAATTCAATAGGTATTTTTTTATTTTAATTATGGGTAAGTAATATTTTTTTAGCCGTTGAACTTTCTAACGGTAATCCAATAATTATAATGAAATATTAATCCAATAATTATAATGAAATATATAAAAAGACATCTATTATTAATATTTTTTTTTATTATTTTTTACAATAAAAAAATATGCATGCTAAATTTTTATTAGTCAAATTGATATTTATGGATAAGTAAAAAAACCAAATTCGCAATGTTGCTCATATATATATATATATTTTTTATTTTTTTCCCTTTGATGACAATATGTTTTAGCAGCACTTTGGATTTAATAATTGATGAAAAATAATCATGATTGGAGTCGGCCAGAGATGACAGATCAAACTTGACAGAGGAATTTCTATCATAAAATACATACATATGTATAACAGAGGAACATGCAGATTGCTGAACGGTGAGCACAGACAACTCAAAATTCTCTCCCCCAACCATATCGGCTGCTGGCTTTGGAAAAAGTCTAGTTTACCTTCAAATCTCCGACACGTATTCACTTTAACCCTCACTCGTGCCGGTCTCACCGCCTTCGCACGTGCCATCACGTACTCTACCATATATAAACAACTCCATCTCCTCCTCCTCCTCCAAACACAACACCCTCTTCTCTCTTCTCTCTTCTCTCTTCTCTCTTTCTCATTCTCTCTTTGCTCCAACAATGGCTGCCGCAGCGTCCTCTAATGCAACAACCCTTTTGAAAGATGAGCTCGACATCGTGATTCCCACCATCAGAAACCTCGACTTCCTCGAGATGTGGCGGCCATTCTTCGAGCCGTACCATCTCATCATCGTCCAAGATGGCGATCCCTCCAAGACCATTAAGGTCCCCGAAGGCTTCGACTACGAGCTCTATAACCGGAACGACATTAACAGGATTCTCGGTCCGAGGTCGTCCTGTATCTCCTTTAAGGACTCTGCTTGTCGTTGCTTCGGCTACATGGTCTCCAAGAAGAAGTACATCTTCACAATTGACGATGATTGCTTTGTAAGTCTCCAAGAAGAAGTACATCATGGCTTGAATTGGCATCTGGATTTGGTTTTTCTAGATCCAAAATCTTTAGACCATGATGACAATGTGTATCAAAGTTTATGTTGTTATGTCAATCATTAATTTTGTATGGAATTATGTAACTTTTTCATGGCAATGATGTGATTATATATATGTATATGCAGGTTGCAAAAGATCCATCTGGGAAAGATATCAACTCACTTCAGCAGCACATCAAGAACCTCCTCTCTCCATCAACCCCGTTTTTCTTCAACACCCTTTATGATCCGTACCGCGAAGGTGCAGATTTTGTTCGTGGATACCCTTTTAGTCTCCGAGAGGGTGTCCCAACTGCCGTTTCGCACGGCCTCTGGCTCAACATCCCCGATTATGATGCCCCTACTCAGCTTGTCAAGCCTCGGGAGAGGAACGCCAGGTATACTTAAAAGACAGTTCATGAACAACGAACCCTCCTATTTTCACTTAATCCAATGCTCATACTTATATGCTTTTTTTGTGGCTTATCAGGTACGTTGATGCGGTTCTGACCATACCAAAAGGCACCTTGTTCCCCATGTGTGGTATGAACTTGGCCTTCGACCGTGACCTTATCGGCCCTGCAATGTACTTTGGGCTCATGGGTGATGGTCAGCCAATTGGTCGCTACGATGATATGTGGGCAGGTTGGTGTGTCAAGGTCAGATCTTGATCTTTGTTTCTTTCTGTTTGCGAGTATTTGTTTCTTCATTAACATTTCATTTTAGTAAGTATCCCTATTTTAAGGTACATGGCTGATTTGCTGCAGTCTTTATTTCACATTGCTAATAACAGCTTGAGGAAAGGATCCAGACTATGATTTCCTTTTTACGTTTCGATCTTTATGTCAGTACTGACAGTTCCAATATTAATGGCTGTTTCAGGTGATATGTGACCATTTGGGATTGGGAGTGAAGACAGGTCTGCCATACATCTGGCACAGTAAAGCGAGTAACCCATTTGTGAACCTGAAGAAGGAATACAAAGGCATCTTCTGGCAGGAAGAGATCATCCCATTCTTCCAATCCGCTGTTCTTCCAAAAGAATCTGACACTGTCCAAAAATGCTATATTGAACTGTCTAAACAGGTCAAGGAGAAGCTTGGTAAGGTGGATCCTTACTTTGACAAGCTGGCAGATGCTATGGTCACATGGATTGAGGCTTGGGATGAGCTTAACCCAGCTGGTGGTTCAGCTAAATTGGCCAATGGCAAGGCATAATTGACAATTTTTTATTAAACTGCAAATCCCACCCTTAATTCTATTTTAGTTTATTTGAATTACTAGTTACAGTCACTGTATCCTTTTTCTATAACGTCTGGTACCCATGCAGTAACTTTTGAATTTGCAGTTTGGTGGGGTATTAGCTTTCATCCTACTATGAGCTTACAGCAATAAAAAAAACAGAAATAGTTGATATGATATTGTTCTTGATACTAATTGATAAATTTGCTTTGTTTGATGAAGAATTAAAGTAACAAAAGTAGTCGTATGAGAGGCAAAAGCTTTTGCCTTTTGTGGGGTTTGGATATTTTGTATTGTCCTTTTGTCTACTGATAATCATTAGGAGTTATTCTTTTTGAGTTAGTGTTCAAAATTTGAACTGAAAGGTCTGAAAAATTCAACTTAGGCCTAATCTGACTGTAAATGTCTCCACTCAAGGATGAAAAGAAACCAAAGAACAGTAGGAGAGCAAGACTGAATCTACAGATTTACCAAATTAATTAATTAGCTTGCAATCGAAAAGATAAAATAATAAATTGAACGCCGTTGCCGGGGATCGAACCCGGGTCACCCGCGTGACAGGCGGGTATACTCACCACTATACTACAACGACCCTGTTGATTCAGTGAACAATTATATTTCTTATTTATCCTCGGAAATTGAAAAAAAAAACCCGTCAAATAAAGGGCTAAAACGACTGAAATAGAATAAGCAAATTTTTTTACTAAAGCTAAGTCAACCAAAAAAAATAAATAAATAAACAATCTATTCAAGCTTAAAGTATATTATCATAAAGTGGAGATTACCTCCAATAGCCGGCTGATGCTCTTGACTAGTTATTGTCCTTCTTTCCAACGTCTACAAGCTACGAAATCAGATGAAGAATCAAGAAGATAACGGTGTTCAATACCCTTTGGATGCATTTGAGCTTTTTGCTAAAAACTCACGCTAAAATGAACTTCCCTTACTCTCTTACATGCTGGTCAACAACCAGTTTTCTTAAGGAATAGGCTTGTGGGCTTTGTCACATGAGTGGCAGTTCACACCCTTGGCCTAATGGGATGGTCAAGATGTCCAAAGAGTTTGAAACCATACGCCTCAAGCGTATTAAGATACGTAATCCATTTCATTATGACACATTAATTGTATTATGCATAACACTATTTAAATGGGTATCCATAACATATTATTGAGTGAGTTACTGATAAATTATGTTGGTCCACATATAAAAATTCCAACATTTTCCAACTTAAACAAAATAATCATGCAAACAGATACTCACTCAACCATAAGACATCTCAAATAAGAATCGAATATAATTACATACATATGTCCAAAACTAATCATATACAATACCACATCGACAAGATATAAGCATTGCACACAATTAAGTGCTAGAGATTATTAAGATATGGCGACAACCACAATATATAATGAGACTAAAATAAGATGCCTCTATTCCAAAAGGAAAAATGTCACCCATCAGAGATAAGCATGTGTGTGCACATAATATGATAAAATAGTGACAAGGATCCAATGATATGCATACATTTTATTCAAAAACATAAGCAATCCACATCAATCAACATGTTCATCATAACTAAATGGCGATAAACTTTTACTAGTTCAATAAAACTTAGGCTCCCAACAATCCTACATAGGATGTATACTCTTAAAACCCACATAAGCTCAGTCTTTCACTAGTGAGTTTGCCAACATATTGCATGTAGGCATGTTCTCAACAAAAATGAGGATTTTACAACTTTCTGCCCAATAAATAGGAACTATATATTAATACGATTAGATCTAGTAGTACTCTTCAAGTACTTAGAGAAAGATATAACTGTAGAATCATAATCATAAATGTTTCAATAATCTCAAAACAAAGTTAACAACTCTAAATACTGAAACAAATTTCACAGTCATATTGCATAACAAGTGGCCTCATAATACGCCTAAAAAATCTACCTCAATGGATGAGGTAATTATGAGTATCCAATTGACACTAAATCATAAAATAATCCTTCTTATTATTATAACAATATACACATAGATGGATTTTTATTATCCATACAGCCTACAATCTCGGCATCATAAGATCCAACTATGTCTAGAGTATTGGTTAATTGATAAATCAATCATAAGATAAGATCCTGTGTACCCAAAAAATTACTAAGTACCTAATAGACATGCGTACAACAAAATAGTAAGATCATAGCATGTTCATGCTTGAGTATAAATAAGATTGCTACTAACAAACATATAAGAACTAAACTCTTATGATCTCTCTTAATATCATCTAATGGACTTGTGGCCTTTTCTGTCACATTCTGGAATTTGTGATTTCTAAGAAGAATGATATCCCAAATATGATCTCTTTAAGAAATTTATTCAATATCAATTCTTTAAGACAATCTAAATTAGTGCAGTCATGAAGAACATGTATACTTAAAACATACGTGCTTCTTCAAAATTCTTCATATCTATACGATAAATTAACAATTATTCATCTCAGATATCAGGTGAGAATCATTACATGTGAGCATCATTAATATATAAAACTATAAAAATATAATTATTCCCACTGACCCTAATATATGTACATTGATCAACATCATTCTCCATAAATATTAATAATGACTTACCTCAAAACCAATCAGTATAGCCATATAAACACTCAATATTCAATCAAAATTGCAGTTCTCATATTCACTTGATGAAGTTCCAAGTCAGACTAGCACTAACAGCCATAAAATTAATAAAGTATCTTTAGAAATAACTGAGAAGGTTTTCTAAAACTATTAGCCCGAAGCCTTACTTACACTTTTCACTTTAAAACATCATAATTATGCTTGGTCTACAATATTCATACCGATCTAATGGAGTCACAACCATTGTCTAATTCAACCAAACCCCTCACTCAATAAGATAAGGAATTCATTGCACAAACAAGGATTAAGAATTGTTAATGACTTATTAATAGATAATTACTACAGAGGTATAATCAATGTCAAACTCGTGTTTTTGCCAATAAACCATAGAATCTTCAAAAAAAAAAAAAAAACCTTCAAATATTGTAGGTATATCAAAACACTATGATCACCTAAAAAATTATACATATATTTTCATCCAGATATGGAGTCATTTTGTACCATAAGATCAAAAGATACAACATTAGTGACTAAGTACTTCTAGTTAATCATAGGGTAATAATCACAATGGAAACAAAAATGGAGATGGTAACACAAAATATTCCTTTTCGAATAAAATCTCTCATAGCCTCAGACTTATTCTAGAAACATCAACAAAATTAACAGCTTTATGTGAGTCAATCATTATGGTGGTATGAGATAGATGATCAAATCTAGAATATTTTAATAACGTATGAATCATCATAAATCAATCCTTAAAAAATATCATACAATATCAAGAAATATGTAATTTATACCCTTTTGCAAATACCCATCAAGATCATATTTTTGGAAAAAGCTTAAGAAGGTTTAGGACCATGTTCCATCTCATTATATCTCAAATAACCACCATTATCAGAATTGATCGCTTTCATCCGTTTTTCATGAGTTAGACCTTTAGAGTAATAAGCTCAATATGATCATAACAGGAGTAATCATCTATAAAAATCCAGTCTTCTATAATTTCTCATAATCAGAGGAATCAATGGTCTACAAAACTTAGTATAGATAATTCCAATAAAACTGCATATTTGTCAATCTTACTCTTATAATTATGGCAATTTACTAATCATTAAAATAATAAGCATATGTACAACATCTTTGGATGACAAACTTGTAATACATCAAACGGCTCTACCACTAATCTTTCTATTTAAAATTCAAGAATTGTAACCTAATTCTTATACAACAATATGAAAGATGTGTCTATCAAATATATAGAACCATTAATGATATATTAAATTTTCAATTCCTTAAGAAAAGTATATCCTAATCACCCAAAATAAAATCAAGCTCCTCCAAGTCGAAGAAAAAAGTAGACAAGATCATGAAAAATCCAAAAAGAATATCTTATGCCTACTTATAATATGACTATCTCCAAAATGTCAACTTTAAGATAATATTGTCTACCAAGTACACATATTATTCCAAAATTAGTTGGAAACTTTATCCCTATTAATGATATCTTTTATATCATTCTCTTCCCCAAATAAGCATTGTTGTCAACTCATCTATAATCGATTGCTACTCATAATGATCAAGTCTTATCTTTAATCAATTGTTTCTTTTGATTATCGTGACTTGATGTAATCAAAAACAACTAGAGATAGAAGAGTTCTCACAATAATCCATATTAATTCCCATGAGCTTTAATAACCAAAAATCACCTTACCAATGTGGAGTTTTATGGTATCAACCAACTATAAATAGTAGATTTAGGAATCATACAAACTCACAAGGCCTAGTCCATTAAATTTACAACCCCTGGTGCAAGATCTATATCATCAAATATAATAATTCCATTCAGCGTCTAAACGGCAAAGTTACAAAGATTGCATAAAGCTAGAGAAAATTACCAGGAGCAATATCACTAATATGCATGTAAAACCAAGATCATGCTATTTGCTCTTCCTCTCAACCTTCCCAATGATCTAATCAATAACGCGATCATTGTGTACTATAATTTCTTAAGCAAATAAAGACTCATTCACAAGTAAAGACAATGCACCAAATACTACAACCAAATGCATCAATCCACTATCGATAGGATAGAAAAGAATATGCAATTTATGACATTCAATATATTTTCTTCACCAATCTAAGCATTCCACCAAATAATAAAATTATCGACGGGATAATTTAATTATCTATATGGACCTTAGTATTAATTGTGATCAATCAAGGAAAAATAAACAATAATAATCACAATCTTTTAATCAATAATTTGACATGCTCAACTCACGACAAACAAGTACAAAAACATTCAAAATTGGTCAAATTCTCACAAAATACATACAAAAAAAGAGCAATAAATCATAAATTATCCATATAATATGCCAAAATTTATTTATCATTAATACTTAAATTTTCTAAGAATAAAAGATGGCATATTACTTTAAGATATGGCATAAAAATGTGCTCAAAAATTGGCCAAAAAGTGAGCATATAATAATTAATGCAACTATAATTGACAATTTAACATACTTAGACTCACAATAGGCGAGCACGTAAGCATTCACGATTTTCGCAATCTCACAATTAATTATGCTACATAATAGAAAATATTTCAAAATAAAATTTAAAATATAAAATTATCTCCAAAAAATGTGTATACTCATAGATGGCATAAAATTATAAATATATGTGCATAACCATGTATAATATTAAATTATCAATCTTTGAATATAGCTAAATATGGCACAAAATACCAAAATATGCATACAATTATAAACAAGAATTAAATTATTTTAATTGTGAGATGCATTATTTTAAAAACATATTTAAAATATGTGTTATAATATAATAAAACATTTCACAGTGGCTAAAACAAACAAATAACCACACAAATAATTAGGACATAAAAAATAGAGCAAAATATCGAAAACTGCAGAAGAAATGGTCCCCACACGTGCCTCTACATGCCAAGGAAACAAAGAATTGAAAAAAAATTAATTAAAAAAATTGAAAATCTAGGCTCCTAAGATGACATGTCATTTTGGCTCCTTGAGCTTAGAAAACGACATATTGTTTTAGAGAAAACGACGACCCTTACAATCTTAGCGGGGTTTTGTTCTATATTTCATTTTCATTGGTTTTATAACATTTATTTGATAAAATAAGGCTCCAAACAAGTGCAAAAAAATTAATGAAAAATCGGTCATTTTCAAAGTTTCGAAACTTCAAAAAACTCAATAAACCCGGCCAAAGCAAATATAAACTCCACAAATATAATGCCTACATCACATATTTGTCCTCAATAATTAAAATGAAAATTTTTTGTACCAAAAAAAAATTCTCAGAAAAATATGTATATATTCACAGAAAAAACCCAAAAAAAAAATCTTTAAAAAATAAAAATAAATAACAGAATAGCTTTAAGTTAAATGGATTAACTCTTGATACAAATTGTTGAACTTATATCCATCATTCGTTGACATTATACTAGCAACAATCCCATTTAAGCTTAATGTATATTATCAAAGCATAAAGTGGGCATTACTTCTAATAGTTAGTTGATACACTTGCTCGGACATTGTCCTTCTCTCTGACACCTACAAGCTACGAAAACAGGTGAAAAATTAAGAAGGTAATGGTGTTAAGTACTTTTTGAATGGTCTTGAGCTTTTTGCCAAAAACCCACACCAAAATGAAACTCCATACTCTCTTACAAACTGGTCAACGACCAAATTTCTTAAAGAATGGTCTAGTGGGCTTTGTCACACATGCAGTAGTTCACATCTTTGGCCCAATGGGATGGTCAAATTATCCAAAGAATTTGAAACCATGGACCTCAACCATATTAAAAGTATATAATCCATCTCATTATGGTTCATTAATTACATCATGCATAACACTATTTATATGCTTGTCATATTAAGTGAGTTGCCAATAAATTATGTTAGCCCACACATAAAAATTCTGACAAGACTATTAAACGACATATGTGTACCATAGTGTCGTGTCAATTTATATTAGTATCTTTCATAAAAAAGATAAGTCGTCTTATATGTAAAATTTCTCTCGTTCAATGATGTATGAAATGATAGACATTACTCGAGAGTTTATTATTATAAAAAAAAGACACACCATTGACAAGTTGAAAACAACCCGTAGTTATACATCTAAAATCTCTATGGTCGTTCGTGTAAAAAACACATCTTGTCTACCAAAGTTTGCTTTATTTTTAAGCATTTAAAGAAAGTTTGTTGTATCTCCCCCCTCCCCCCAAAAAAAAACTAATCGTGTCATTAACTAATTGAAACAACACGTGGTCTTATGTAAACGCTTACTGTCATTTCTATTAAATCGACACATAGATAAACCTTAGCAAGTTTGATAATCTAATTAGTAAAATTTCCCACGTTACAAAATTATTGATTCATTATAGGTCTCAAAAAGTACAAGCTTTGTCGTTAAATTTATTAAACTTAACGATAGAAACAAGATAAAAATTCAAGAGATATTAACAATTCTACTAAATTTATGTTTATACAGAGTCAAAAGCAAAAAGGATAGAAAAAGAAATAGGAATAAATTAAAAGAAAATAAGCAAATGATGAAGTCGACTTGATTCACATTTATACCACCATAAAAAATAAAAAGACCATCCCTTCAAAATAAAAAAAAAAATAAAAGCAAAAAATAAATAAATAAATAGACCTAGAAATAAAGGTCAATTTCAAAATGGAAAAAATGGTTACTTAAAAAAAAAATTAGGGTTCTTTTATTTTAGGAAAATAAAAATATATTAAATTTTTCGTTATATCAAATAAAACCTTGAATTTTTATTTTTTTTTAATTTTAGCAATAAAAACATTGAGTTTCTAATAATATCAATTAAAACTTTTAAGATTTTAAAATCCAATCAAATTAAACCCAAAATAAATATTTAGTCGAATACATAACTTGATTAAGAAATGATTTTATTATTAAATATTCTATACTTATGAAATACTTTTTTAAATTTATTTTAGCTAAAAAAATTAATATTTTCAATATAAAATGAAATAATTTTCACTCAACTAAGATCCTTGCATATTAGCACACGACAATGTATATCAAAGAAAAATAAATCTTTTGACTATAATCCAAAGATTTTATTTGATATAACTAAGAATTCAAAGTTTTTTCTTCTTTTTTTTTTTTTGCTAAAAAATTAAACAAAGACAATGCCTTTTTATCTTTTATATAATAAAAAACTCGGTTTTTTTTTTTGCTAAAATTAAAACACTAGCAATTTTTTTCGATAATAACCCCTCAAAAAAATTATAAAAAACAAGAGAGAGAGAGAGAGAGATATAGATGCACTTAGTTTCTCTTCACTATTTAAGTCAAACAAATTTAATATCTTGAAGACGAAATACTGTTTAACGTTACACTTTCCATAACCAAAATTTTTCTAAAAATCTCTTCCACGCAGCTCCAATCATCCACAGCAATTTTTGCACCGAAATTGAACTGCAGAGCGGCAACTAAGAGATACAAGAAAACTCACTCCGTCTCTGTATGAAAGAAAGTGGCAACATGTCATTTCTTTCTTATGGAGCCGCAGCCAGCTTCGTCAGCTCTGACACACTCCTAAAATATTTCGTTCCATCAAGTTGAGTTTGGATCTTCTGTCTTTTGGCGCTTGGCTTCGGGCTCTTCACCACCTTCCTGGCTAAGAAGCCCATTCACAACCTCTTTGCCTAACAGAGAAATATGTTTGGAGGTGATTTGACGACCCGCCCTAAGTTTCGGACCCCAATGCCGTTCGGGATTTGGAAGGAAGCGAGCAATCTTCTTGGCTTGGGCTTTGCTAAGAGAGGCAACAGCTCGTGCGAAATTAGCCTGTCCAAAAAAGAGAAACGTAGGCAAGAGAATCATTAGTTCAACAACAAATAACAAATACGACAATCATTAGTTTAGTAAAACGTACTTGAAGAACTGGTTCTTTAGCAAGAATCACACTTCCAGGCTGATCTGGTGGTTGAGCTTTCACCGGGTGGTTTTTGACCTATAAATGAAAGAAATTCATTACATTTTACTACCTCAACACTCCTTAAACTGATTAACAGAAATTTATCAATTGACAAAGAACTGAAGAAAAAAACTCAAGGCTCAAGGGAACTATTCCCAAGCTTGAAACATCAAGATTGGCTTGTTTCGATATATTTATTATAAGCAATAATGATGGAACTATAATTTATGATCCCTATTCTATGTATAGGCAAATTATATTATCAAGTTGAACCTTTTTCAATACATCAAGTAAAAAGCAAGTCAAAACGAACAACCCTTACCCAGCAGCGCATTATGTCCCAAATGATATCCATGGGAGCATCTGCTTTCAATCCCAATGGATTTACATGAGTCCCTGATATACGATACCCAGCATTGATCACAGCAGATCTAAAAATCACAGCAGATGGAGAAGTGCACTTTAGAGTGGCACAGAGGTTGTGCAGACTCAAGAACAGGGGAACATCAGGCAATTCCTGGAAACAGTTGCAGAGAAGAAATACTCGCATTTAGGCAAATAGTTTTCAGAATTATGTGCATTCAACAATGTTGTAATGCATATAAACAAGAAAGATCTACTGTGAACCATAGTTCAGAAATTTTACAAATACAAGAGAGATATAACGGAAATGCAGGACCAGTTAGATCAGACATGAACATATTACAAAAAATAAATCTTCTAACAGAAAAAGAAAAAGGCATAACCAAACAGTGACACCCATATGCCAATGTACTAAAACCTTTTAATTGGGACTGAAATGTTCATTAAACAGTAAGGTTTTATATACATATATAGCTGATAATTCTGAAAAGACATGCACCTCTGAGATTGTTGTTAGTACAGCAGAGATGCGGTCATAAGCAGGATATCTGTCCTTCATAGATTTTACATCTGCTAGTATGGAAGCAACCCATTCTTGATCATGGATGGGAGCAGACCATATAGGGCCACCCATATTGAATTTCTTCCCACAGTCGCTGCAATCTTGTGGAACAACAGGACCAAAACCAGGTAGATATCTTACGCTATTGTTCTGAAAAGATAAAAGTGCAGATACCTTGTTAAAAGGTTCTCAGACCTCTAATTTAAGATAAACAGAGAGCCAACGACAACAGTTTGTTGATATGATCACTTTCTATCTTTCAGGAAAAACTTATAGCAAAGGATTAATAAGAACAATAATGAGTTACTCATTGCATCATCCTTTATTATTTAGAGACACATGACCAGCAGAATATGGGTTATCTGCTAACAAAAATGACTTATCCAATTCCGAGCAAACACAAAAAGCTAAATATGATCTGTCTACTAACAAACATGCCTCATCAAATACTCCCACAATACCTTTGCGATTGTCCTTCCAATGGGCTGTAAATGAAAAGAATCACAGCCAGTGCACTGATAAACATAAGAGAGTTTGAGGGGAGTGTTCTTCATTGCACTTGCAGAGCTGCAAACCAATTTTAAAAGCTTTCAGTCAACAACAGAAAGCAGAAGTCAGACAAATTTCTAAGTTTGAACACTATTTAAAATACTTTGGCCACCTACGAGTAGACACGGACAAAAACTCGAACATAGAAGTCCATCTGAACAGATAGCACAGGAACTATATATCGTTTATAACGATTGGCATGACTCTGCAGAAAAAATAATATACGAGAAAACCATACATCAAAATGAAAGACATTGGAGATGACAAAAAAGATAATTTAAAACAAGAGAAAGAAGAGGAAGGATTTAGACAGAGATGTGGAAGACTATTATATCTTGAAATGTACAGAAAAAACTGTCCTCAGAAAGATGAATCACTTCCAGTTTAGATAAATCAAGAATGTACCGCAATTTGCTCAAAAGCCACACGATAGCAAAAATCTCAAGTGCAATTTGTTTTCTCAAAACATAATCCATAGCAAAATTGTCCACTTTGTTATACTAAAAGAACACACATGCACACACGAAACAGTGGTGATTAGCCTCCAAAAATTACTCTCAGATAATCATTGATAGTCAATTATCATTCGTATATTATAGCATGTAACACTGAACACTCCCAATATCAGTTCAATTCCTGTTCTTGTTAGAAACATGTTCTTTAAACTATATCAAAATGTTTAAATTAAACATGAACAACAATATCAAGGACAGAGTACATAGAAGCATACCTCAATGCTGGCAAGGAGGATCCTTAATGCCATTTCATGGCAATACTTTCCTCTCAATGGATAGGAACCATATCTAATACCAACCATAGTTGTTCAAACGTAAGGCAACAAACAAAAAATCATTGTTCAATTAAAAGTTAAGTATTAGTTATGTAACCTACTTTGAATAGCAAACCTCCCCATTTCCCCCACAAAGCACAGCCATGTCAGTTGCTGTACACATCAGCAGGCCTCCGTCATCTACTGACTGAACAGCAGAGTCTAAGAATACGGAAGGTGAACCATAAGGATCAAGATCAACCTGCAACTCGAACCAATAAGGAATATGAATTGTTGTTCAAATAAAAAGGTTTCATATGCATGCAGGAAGGAAATCTCTAAATGAAGCACTTCTGCGAAACTAATATAAAAACACAAAAGAGCAGGTACATACCACTTCAAATTCTTTGGGATGGGTGAGCATGTATGCACGAGCATCAGTCAGATGTGATTCCACCTTTGCACACGTCACTGAACCATTGAACTTGATGTTTCTCCTACACGCTTCAACCGATGCTGTAGAAATGCAAATAATAACAATGACTTCTCTAATATACACATTAGCTGTGTAGGAGATATGAAAAACTTAATTTGTGAAGATGAGAAAAATCCCTAAATTACAGGCTGAGTATAAATTTTAAAAGCTAACGGAAAATTCAAGTNCTTCTCTTTTCTTAAACAAAAAACAAATAAAGTCCTTCTAGGAAGTTTAGAACCCCATAAAGATACATTTATATCAATACTGTAAGAAGCTTGACAATAACCTTTATCATTGTCGAGAGCCACAACTTGACCAATGCCCTCCACTTCACGAGCATATCTCAGAGCTCTTAAACCAGAAGCTGAAAGAGCCTAGAACTCGCAGAAAAAAGAGCACAATAATCAGGCAACAATGAAGAACTCTGGGTTGATATTCACTAAAGTACTGGGATAAAGGAGGGGGGCAAAAAAGATAGATAACACCAAATAAAAGACAGCAAAATTTTGAGAACCTCAAGAACTTTTGGGGGCTTCGGCTCTACCGGTCCTTTTCCCACTGTAGCTTTAACCACCTCTTCTGAAACGCCACAAGGTTCATCTTCATCATGAGATATATCTTCTTGCACTTCATGATCTCCATTATATATTTCACCATTGATACCAGATCCATTAGGTGCTTCTTCTAGAACATTTTCTGAAGTATCCTTTTCTGAAACCTTTGTCACTGTTTTCTTTCTTTTTGACAACCGTGCTTCGTGTTCTTCCTTTTGTTTGTCTATAAAAGTCCTTAGCACAGCAATGGAAATGTCCCTGTTGTTAACCTGATCATTTAAGGATGAGACAATCACAATCCTTCACATTGCGCAAAACTGCCAAGTTAGATAGTGCATACAACAAACCAATTGTAATCAAAAAGCCAAGTGTGCATATTTAACATAAACAGAAAGTCAGAATGGAACAAGGGTTATATAGACATCAATAGCAGCAAATCAGTTGTTGGAAAAAAAGCAGTAACACATAGCTTACTCCGATGAAGGAGAGAAACTGCTAAGGCAACATCTTTAGGCTATCCATTCTACCATTTTGTATTCCCATTACACTCAACAATCCAACGTTATCTCGTAAGTCATAATAATAAGATATTAGAAAAGCAATGTACAAATCCAAAATATGCAATTAGGAGTAAATAATGATATGATATGATTTGAATCCCATTGACCAAAAAGAATTAATCTGATCAATGAAAACCGTCTATCTTATAAGCATTTTATGCTTGTTGAAGAAAAAGCTGTACCATTTGGTCAGCATGTACTCTAATCTACACAGATTTTCCTCCTCCCAATTCCAGGAAAAGGTTTCTACGAACCTATGCTCCGCTCAATCGCGGGAAACAAATAAATAGATACAAGAGGGAGAGGGCGAAAGTTGAACAAGTTAAGCATATGAAAATTATACCAATGTCTTCCCAACTAAATTCAATCGCAACAAGGTAAACAGAGCTCTTCAACTCGCTGAATACAGCTGCCCAAAATTAAACTCTTCACATCTTGGACTTTACTCTAAAACAGCATTTATTCAATTACGACAATAAAGCTATGTTCTCTCAATACAAAACCAACCCACTTCAACTTTTTCACTAATAACACTAACCCGCTTCCAATTTTCACATCTCAAACACAAAACCCATAAAAACTTCCGACTTAGAAACTCCATCAAAACCAATAACACAGCTCAAAAATCATCATTAAAAAGCAAAGACGAAGTTTTGGGCACCTGGCTTTTGTTGTAAAAGACTTTGTTTTTAGCGTCCATCAAAATCTCAGCCTCTCCTTCCTTGATGATAGAAAACTCACCGAGATCCATCGACATCGTTCCCCCACTTTCATGCAACAAAAATTTCTGGGTCTTCCTCTTCCCGACCTCCTCTCCTAGCTTCGTAGGGAGTAGAGAGGACACTATAAAGGCCTGTGCTTGGGCTTATTCTGAGTTTGAGGTATTGTTGGATTCTGAGAGTTTGTGCTCCTTTTTCACGAAATTAACGAGCTTTTATATACACTTTCTTGTAAGATGGAAGCCCCGAAACCCTATCCCTCACTGCTACTGCTTCTCCAATTTTTCTTTTTAACTCTAATTATTAATTTATCTACTTTCTCTCTCTCTTCTTAAACCCTAATTCTTCACCCCGGCGCACGTTAGCTTTCGTTAGTACTTTTATGCTAAAATGAGCTGGCGTAATAAAATGCCGCAGGCAGGCTGACACTGATTTTGGAGCAGAAGATCCATGTTAGATTTAGACAATTAAAAAGCAAAAGGATTAAAGGTTAAAGGCACAATTGGTCCTTTTATTGTGTAGGTTGTTACTACTTGGTTTCTATTGTTTTAAATTTGGCAACTAAGTCCCTTAATTGCTAGCAAATATTAAATGGTCAGAGAAAACATTAAAATATCTAGTTTTGTTTTCCGTCTAAATTTTAATTAACAATTGACGGAATGGCTGGGTATGCAATCTCTAAATTTAGGATGTGATCGATTCCCCTTTCTCTTTTCAAAAGAAAAAAATAAATCTAATTTAGGAGTCAAGAGCTAATGTGGGACAATGGTAAGACTTTAGGTGGTCAAAAAAGTCTTTAAACCCACAAGTAAATTGTAACGTTTTATATAGTCTGCATAAGAAAAAATAGTAATGGACTCTAAACTTACAAGTTGTTATTTTTTAAAACTAAATTAGTCATGTACAAAGTATATAATTGAATATTATTTGATTCTTAAAAATCAAATTCGAAGTATTATTCTTATCCATAATCACACTATATGCATATACATGATTTATTTCTGTTAAAATTTTATAGTTTGAGACAAAATAGTCATTAGTATAATAATTACGTAATTCTCGACAATCTACTATGTAAGTTAAAATTCAAAATATCATTTGTCGGCTATATTTACCAAACTATATACATTATAACTAACTTATTTCTATTAAAAATTTAATAATTCGGGATAAAATAATTATTACTACAACAATTATATAATTTAATTTAGTCTCTTATGTAAATTAAAAATTAAAGGGCTAAAATGGTATAAGTATAATTTAGAGGTTATTCGTGTAATTAATTCTTCATTGTATTCTTCGAGCATTACATTGTTGTTCCTTAACAATAAAAATAAAAGAAATGAAAAAGAATGACATTATTGTGATTTTAATATCTCTATATCATTAAGGAAATTATTAAATAATATTGATGGTACCGACAATAGGGAGATTGAGTGATTAATCTGCTCAATTAAGCACTCATTAAAGGAATTTATTACTAATATTTGATTGATCAGAACAAAAAATCTAGGTTGATTGTAACTAATGAATTGAAAGGGGACATTTGGATCTGTACTCGAACTTCATTTGCTTACTATGTAATACAGAGATATACTCAAACCTGAGACGTTTGACTCTATCGAATCTCTATACGAGGATAACCCTATAGTGGGTCTGACATGTGGATTGTACTCAAATAAAGGACAGAATTTCGTCTGCATCCAAGCTAGAAGCACTTGAGAAAGTTCTATTGGATTGTCCATATGATATGTTAAAAATACTCTCATTTCATGACATTTTATACCGACATTGTTTTTTTATTTATTTATACGTTTTTTTTCAGCAAATTTATCATGATTTAAGTAGTTGGATAAAAATAATAATAATAAATATATATTATTTAATAATTTTGTTATCTATTTTTATTACCAAAAGAAGTGAATAATAAAATTTAATTAGACAAAATAATAATTTTGAAAAAAAAAAACTACTAGATTAATGCCTTGTACATATATATTTTAGTTCACTTTAATCTAATGCAATTGCATTTTGCAAGCAGGATATGAGTTCCAAGTGTGGGACTCGTTCCCAAATCATACACCACGTGGACGATTAAGTGGTAGAACAAGTCATAAACGGAGCACACCGTCTGACACGTGTCCAGAGTAATTAGTTAAAGGTCACGCGAGTCGCACGTGGTATCATCTAGGCTATTGGGCTGTCCGAGGCTAGGGCAGAGCCCATCCTAGACTCTAGATGGACTCGGTCCAGTCTGATTCTTACCTCGACAGCTGGAGGTCGGAAGCCCCAAGAGTCTTCCACCAGAGTATAATGGGAAGCAACTCACAGCTCCAGACCCAAACAGAGCATTTAATGCGATCTTGAGTAGGTGTGCGCATGAGACAAATCGTCCTGACAGAATGGCGATTTGTCCAAATCTCGCCCCTGATAGACTCGAGCCATAGGGGACGGCGGAAACTTGGCTACAGGAGTACAAGGGGAATCATGGTAATCTCGGCCCGTGGCCTCTGGAGTAAGTCTTGATGAAAAAGGTACTCAGCTCTGGAATTGAGAACCAGGAGGTTCACAATTTCAGGACTATATATATGAGCTATGCATCCCCAAAAGAGAGGCATGTACACATACAAAAAAAAATATTTAAAAGTTTATGAGCAAGAGACAAAGATATACTCATATAGAGAGCTACCCTGAATTAAAGATAAACAAATGACTTAAGTATCAGAGAGTCTTTGCAGGTGGCCTCCCCTGCCTCTTCGACCCTGCCTGAAGTCAAAAGCTTTTTGGGATAGCAAGGATACGTGGACATTTGGAAGGTACAACATCAGTAGTTCAAAGACACGTGGACAGCTGGTGCAAACCACTCCAACAGTTTGGCGCTATTTGTAGGAAACCATTTTTTCTTTAAGTGTAGGAGGAAGAGTCGGAGTCTTAGGATCGCACTCTCCCCGAACAAGAAGCCATATAACATTGGAAGATAGCACCTTCAAGAATGACAACTAGAAGCACACGTCTCGATGCTGACGGGAATCAACCCGACGCCGAAGGAAGCTCTTGGGGAGCGCAACCTGGACTGGAGCAAATGCTAGACCAGATGCTCGCCGTACTGGCAGAAGCAAGCCGGAAAGTAGAGATTGCCCACGAGGCCATCATGGGTTTAAAAGATGAAGTCGTAGAGGTGCGTAGGGATAACGCTCGCCTCGAGGGGCTGCTGGCAAGTGAAGCCAGGAGTGAGCGAAGGGAAGATTTCGAAGCAGAAGTCTAACAAGATTCTGGGGGCCAACCGCCGAGGGAAATGCCTGCCCCATCCCGATCACGAATGCAGGGAGAGCAACAAAGCCAAACGAGGCCATTCCGAGCCAGAGCGGTGGTAGCCAGAAGACACCAAGAAAGCCTTGAAGGTGTGCTTCCCAACTGGAAGCAAGAAATGATGGCAGAGCTGAGTAAGAGGTTTGAGGCCCATCACAGCCAGACCTCTGATGACCTGGCTGAGCAAACTATGCGAGGGAACGGCCGAACGGCCTTCGCTGATTAGATCCAGATGGAGCCCAAGCTGAGAGACTTCACTACTCCAACCTTCAGGCCGTTCGATGGGAAAACCGATCCCCTCGATCACATATATCATTTTCAATAGAAGATGGCCTTGGAAACCAAGGACGAAGCTGTAACCTACAAGGTCTTCTCCACAACCCTGGCGGGACCGGCCCTATTATGGTTCAGACAGCTCCCAGAAAAATCCATAAACGAGTTTGAAGATTTCTGTAAACTTTTCTTGAAGCAGTATGCGGGTGCCCGGAGGCAGCAGAAAACTATGTGAGACCTTAACTGGCTGGAACAAACTGTAAACGAGTCTCCGAAAGAATACCTGACGTGTTTCCTGGAGGTGATGTCCCTAGTGCAAAATGCCGATTCGGTCCAAGCCGCGAGCTCATTCGTTAGGAGCCTGCAGCCAGGATCGATGCTATCGGATCACCTGCTCTTGAACCTTCCGTACAATATGACAGACGTGCAGGCCAAATCGGAAGGGGTATTCAAGTGCTGGAAAGACGCCAGAAAACACCCAAGGCATCTGCCTGATAACAATAGCGCCGGCACAAACTCCGGTCCCGCAAGGGGTAAAGAGGCCAATGCCAGACCGAGGGCCAATTCCGAAACAGGAAGCCCCCACCCAAGGCAGTCAAGAAGGCGGCAAGAGGAGGAAGGTGTCCCGTGACCCACTGTCGAAGTATGAGTTCAACACGCCGATCGATGTGATCTACCTCCAAAACAAGGATAGGGGCATTTTCAAAGACCCGCCCAAGTCCAGCATTCCTGAGCACATGAAAAACAGGAACAGGTACTGCCAATTTCACAAAGATCACGGACATAACACCATCAACTACCACAAACTCTACGCACAGGTCATGATGGCAATTCATGCCGGCAAATTGAAGCAGTACGTAAAGACTGGCGGAATCCAGCCGCAGGAAGATGCCACTAGGCCCGAAAAAGGCAAGCAGACCCAAGCCTCCAGGTCAGGAGACCAGGCCCTGAGGATAGTGCCGACCATTGTGGGCAGACCCGAGTAGACCCAGGGTCAGGAGAAGAAGAAAAATTGCCTAAGAAAAACCAAAGAGAGGGTGAAGCACCTGAGAGGGATGGGACATTCCGTCAACCATTCGAGGGTGGGTGAATGTTGTGCCTCTACCGCCCCCATCACCTTCACCTAGCAAGATTTGACCACGGTGTACCTGTCTCACGACGACCTCCTAGTAATTAAGCTGCAGATTGACTCCGTGTTGGTCGGAAGGGTCCTGATCGACAGTGGAAGCAGCGTTGATATCTTGTTCCTCAGCACGTTCGAGAACATGGGCCTAAATCGAAACACGCTCAGGCTGACCTGCTAGCCACTATTCACTTTCGATAGTACCAAAGTCAACCCCTTGGGCATTGTGACCTTGGAGGTCTGCGCAGCAGAGAGATGCTTGGACGTGGACTTTGTCGTTATCGACTGCCCGTCCTCCTTCAACGTCATCATGGGGAAAAGATGGATCCACGCCATGCACGGAGTCGCCTCTACCCTCCACCAGGTCTTAAGATGTCTATTAAAGGATGGTACCTATACGATAGACATCAAAGGAGACCAGGCCTCCGCAAGGAAATATTTTTCAACAGCTCTGAAGGGACTCGATGCGAGTACGAACACCCCGACGGGGGAAGAATAGCAATCAAAGGACCGCCTGCCGACATACATGAAATGGATCGAGGAGGAGTCTGACGGACCAGAATCTACGATTAAGGAGCTGGTGGCGGTCCCTTTGAAAGAGGTAGAGCCGATGAAGGTAATACTAATCGGGGCCCTATTACCCGAAGAGGAAAAGAACGAGCTGTTGAGATTCCTGAGGCAGAACCAAGACATCTTTGCTTGGTCCCATGACGACATGCCTGGGATTGACCCCGCACATGCCTATCACCGGTTAAACATAGATCCCAATTTCCCTTCAGTCAGGCAGAGACCCCGAAGGTTCGTGCCAGGGGAAAAACATGGTGAACAACAAGGAGGTAGAGACGCTACTGGAGAATGACCTAATCATGAAATGCATATATCTATGTTAGATCTCCAACCTGGTGGTAGTGAAGAAGAAGAACGGTGACGACCATACTTGTATAGACTTCACCAACTTGAACAAGGCTTGCCCGAAGGATAGCTTCCCTCTGCCAAAGATCGACCAAATGATAGACGCAACGGCAGGATTCGACAGGATGAGTTTTTTGGATGCCTACTCGGGATACAACCAGATCCCCCTATATGAAGAATACCAGATCCTCACGGCATTTATTACAGAGCGAGGCCTGTACTATTACAGACGTATGCCGTTTGGTTTGAAGAATACAGGGACGACCTACCAGAGGCTCATAAACAAAATGTTATCCAGACAGCTAGGGAAAACTATGGAAGTCTATATCGATGATATGGTCGTAAAAAGCAAAGAAGCTTCGGGTCATCTGGGATATTTGGATGAATGTTTCCAGATTCTAAGGCAATATCGGATACGTCTGAACCCCAAGAAATGTGCATTCGGGGTATCCTCCGGCCAGTTCCTGGGGCACATCGTAAGTAGAAGGGGTATTGAGGTCAATCCTACCCAGTTGTCCTCTATCGCAGACGTGCAGAGACCCTCGACTATTCGGGAAGTCCAGTGCCTAGCCGGGAAGATAGCCACCCTTAGTCAGTTCATCTCCAAGATGTCTGACCTATGCAAGCCTTTCTTCCAGTGCATAAAGAGAAGCTCCACTATTTCTTGGGGGGAGGAACAAGACAAGGCACTGACAGACCTCAAGCTGTACCTAAGTCATCCGCCTATCCTGGCTTCCCCGGTAGAGGGGGAGCACCTATATACTTATTTAGCAGTGTTCGAAGTAGCGATCAGCGCCGTACTATTTGTCGAAGAAGACAGCAAGCAGAAGCCGGTGTTCTATACAAGCCGCATGCTCCTGGACACCGAGACGCGATATAGTATGGCGGAGAAACTGGTCCTCGCTCTGGCTAATGCTAAGAAGAAACTCAGGCAATACTTTGAAGCACACTCTGTTACCATGTACACAAATTTCCCCATCCTGTAGATCTTGGCCAAACTAGACCTATCGGGACGACTAACCAAGTGGGCCATCGAACTGGGGATATACGACATCAAGTATCGGCCCCGAGTAGCGAAGAAAGGGTAGGTCGTAGCGGATTTCCTGGTAGAAATCAAATCCTTCGGCGAGCTGCATGATCTGCTTCAAATGTCTCAGCCTCGCCACTCTTCAGCCTAGACCCTCTACACCGACAGATCCACGAATACCTCGGGGTCAGGTATCGGGATAGTCCTGCAGACCCTAACAGGACTCAGAGTAGAGAAAGCCTTGAGGCTCAGTTTCCAGGCAACAAACAACGAGATAGAGTATGAGGCCCTACTGCAAGGCCTCGAACTGGATCTACATTTCGGAGTAGAAAGCATCGCAGTAATGACCGATTTGCAGTTGGTTGTGGGTCAGGCTAATGGAGACTTCGAAGTAAAAGAGCCGAGATTACACAGGTACTTCTCCAAAGTAATGGGGGCGAAAGCCTGCTTTCGTAGCTTTTATATCGAACAGATTCCCAGAGAGATGAACCAAAAGGCCGATGAGCTAGCTAAGAGTGCGTCGACCAGAGGAACGGGACACGCAGAGATTCTCCTAGAGGACAGGAATATGAAAGATCCCTCAGAGACCCCCGCACGTCATGTATTTGCAGCCGGCTCCACAGATGAGGGATGGATAAAACCCATCATCCAGTATTTGGCATTGGGGAACCTACCTGCAGATCCCCAAGAAGCGAGGTTGATCAGGCTGAAGGCGATGGTGGGGGAACAACTATAAAGGAGATCGACAATGGGGCCGATGCTGCGGTGTGTAGGTCCCGTCGAAGCACAGAAACTGATGAAAGAAATCCACGAGGGAGTATGTGGCAACCACTCCAGTGGACGTAGCCTCACCCACAAGGCTCTGACGGCCGGATACTTCTGGCCATACATGATGACAGAGGCAGCCCAGTTCGTTAAAAAATGTGATAAGTACCAGAAGTTCGCCCCCATGAAATGCCAACCCACGGAGGATCTCCATTCGAACATAACGCCCTGGCCGTTTGCCAAGTGGGGTTTGGACATCGTCAGAGAGCTCCCCAGAAGTCTAAGGAGAGAAGGTACATCCTGCTGCCACAGATTATTTCACCAAATGGGTAGAGGCTGAAGCCTACGCGACCGTAAACAAAGCAGGCACAATTAACTTCATTTGGAAAAATATAATCTGTCGATACGAGATTCCGAAAGAGATACATGCCGATAATGGCACACAGTTCCAAAATGCTAAACTCAAGGAGTTGTGTGAGCTGTATGATATAAGGCTCAGTTTCTCTTCCGTGAACTATCCTCAGGGGAACGGCTAAGCAGAGGCAACGAACAAAGCCATATTCAGCAATATCAAAAAGAACTTACAAGAGGCTAAAAGCAGGTGGTTAGAAGAGTTATCGGCCGTTGTATGGACCCATCGAACCACGGAGCGGAGGTCGACTATAAGAACGCCATTCGCCATGGTCTACGGATCAGAAGTTGTGATCCCGACCGAGGTCGGCCTCCCGACCCTTCGCTCCGAAGTGGTAAGAGATGCCCCCTTAAACGAATGGCAGCTAAGCCAAAACATAGACCTCCTGGAAGAAACGAGAAACATGGCTCTGGTCCACCTGGCTTCATACCACCAGCAGGGTAGGTCCTAATATGCAAAGAAGGTTAGTGCTCGATGATTTAACGCCAGGGATTGGGTCTTGAAAGTCAGAACAGGGAATTCTTCGAAACTGGACTCCAATTAGATTGGACCCTATGAAGTGATCAAAGTACTTGACAATGGTGCGTATGTCCTGAAAGAACTCAAGACCAGAAAAAACTTGCCGAAAATGTAGAATGCTCAGCACTTGAAAAAGTATCACGTGTGAGACAGATGCATATAATGTAAGACCCATGTGAATACTTATATTATTGAAAAGCTTAAATCCAAAATAGGTCAAGTTCCCTTTTTTGCCGCATGGACTTATCTTTTGGATCGCTATGGAAAAGGGTCCCCCCACAGTGGCAGACCCCACACACTATCTGTGCAGTAAAAAACAATCGTACTATGGGAACCACATCGTGCAATAAAATGCTTGCTGATGGCCCGAGAAAACGTACGAAGAGGAAAGGGCTGCACAACCAAAAACTTGCCAGCGAAACTCAAAAACGATCGTACTATAGGAATCATATCGTGCAATAAAATGTTTGCCGATGGCCTGAGAAAACGTACGAAGAGGAAAGAGCTATGCAACCAAAACCTTGCTGGCAGACCTCAAAAACAATCGTACTATGGGAACCACATCGAGCAATAAAATGCTTGCCGCGATGGCCTGAGAAAACTTACGAAGAGGAAAGAGCTGTGCAACCAAAAACTTGCCAGCAGACCTTGAAAGCGATCGTACTACGGGAGCGCCCATCGTGGGATAGGGTCTATTCTGTTGGAAATAGATCCCCCCTAAGGAACGCCTCAGCTATACGAAAAGCTAAAGGAAAGTAGGGTCAGGGTCTACCCGTTAGAAGCGGATGCTCCCCAGACAACATTTTAGCCGCACGTGAGGCAAAGATTAAAGGGATCAGGGTCTACCCGTTGAAAGCGGACCCTCCCCAGACAATATTTTAGCCACACACGAGGCAAAGGTTAGAGGGGTCAGGGTCTACCTATTGGAAGCGGACCCTCCCAGACAACATTTTAGCCGCACGCGAGGCGAAGGTTAAAGAGGTCAGGATCTACCTATTGGAAGTGGACCCTCCCCAGATAACATTTTAGCCGCACGNCAACATTTTAGCCGCACGCGAGGCGAAGGTTAAAGGGGTCAGGGTCTACCCGTTGGAAGTGGACCCTCCCCAGATAACATTTTAGCCGCACGTGAGGCAAAGGTTAAAGGGGTCAGGGTCTACCCGTTGGAAGCAGACCCTCCCCAGACAATATTTTAGCCGCATGCGAGGCAAAGGTTAGAGAGGTCAGGGTCTACCCGTTGGAAGCGGACCCTCCCCAGACAACATTTTAGCCGCACACGAGGCAAAGGTTAAAGGGGTCAGGATCTACCCGTTAGAAGCGGACCCTCCCCAGGTAACATTTTAGCCGCATGCGAGGCAAAGGTTAGAGGGGTCAGGGTCTACCCGTTGGAAGTGGACCCTCCCCAGACAACATTTTAGCCACACACGAGGCAAAGGTTAAAGGGGTCAGCGTCTACCTGTTAGAAGCAAACCCTCATCAGACAACATTTTAGCCTCACGCGAGGCAAAGGTTAGAGAGGTCAGGGTCTACCCGTTGGAAGCAGACCCTCCCCAGACAACATTTTGGCAGCATACAAAGCAAAGGTTAAAGGGGTCAGAGTCTACCCGTTGGGAGCAGACCCTCCCGCAAGAACATTTTCATTACGCATACACCAGGAACGAAGACAGAAGTTAAAATCGAGCTCTGTTCATTATTTCCCAAAGTAAAAAAGGCATGGTTGACAGGGACGCGTGCCCAAAAGCTCTATCTGCGAGAAGCGGGTCGTGGGCGGACTCGCAGGGACACGTCAGAGTGGTAACGCCCAGTTTGCTCTCGATAAGAGCCGAGCCTGGGCCTTTTCCTCTGCAACAATGGTTAACCAACCCCTGGAGCTGGTTCCGAACGCATTCCCATTTAGGGTCGAAGAAGTCCAGCCATACGCGCGGGCCGAATTCTGCTAAGACAAGTCATAACAGAAGTTATACTTCCTTAAAACCGGATGAGCCAAAACTCGCATCCCTATCTCTGGAACTAATCTTGTCGATCATAGTTCGAGGAGGACACACTAATAACTTGAAATCATGTACGACCGAGCCAAACCCAAATGCCGGCTGCACTACCAATAAGGGAACAACATCGTAAATGATATCTGACCTTAACCCCAGACGTGGTCAACAAAAAAAAAGAGAATAGACTAAAGAAAACTATACTATTTTTATTATTTATATAGACGGTTACAACAAGGGTCAACTCTACAAATATACAAAAATTAGGGACCCTAATTACCTCCAGCCAAGGGAGCACAGCCAATTTCAGCACTTGGACCAGCCCCGGTGGAGGGTGGCATACCAGGGTCAGAGTAGTCACTGGATAAAATGATCGTACCAGACCCCTTGCCAATTAAAGCCCTAAGATCAGGCTGACCGCCAGGGACCTCCAAGGTTTGCTCTAGCGGACCGGAAATGGGGATAGGCTCCTTGGCAACAGAGGTGGATGTAGAGGGCCCGTCTTTTTCTGCAGCAAGCATCTTCAGCATGTTAGCAGGGTACGCGATATTGCATCCCCAATCTACTGCATGTAGTACTTGACGGAATAGTGGTCTCTCTCGATGACTTTCTGCTCGTCAAACTGGTCTGGCATTACCACCTCCGCGTGACCTTTGAATTTCCTGTTCTCCTAGCCAGACCTATAACTTTCCGCAGAAAGGACATCCACCTGCCTCTGATACCTCATTTTTAGTTTCTCCCCGTCCGCTAGTCTATCCCTCGGTGCCACCAGCCTCAGCTCTGCCTGCCGCTGTGATAAGTCAACCAAAAAGGAGTTAATGTCAGCAAAGTCTTCGCCATGTTTGCGAGACAACTTTACTTGAGCCCCCATCAATTATACGTGGTCCAAGTAAAGATGTCGGCTTACCTTATTTGACCGATCGAGTCTACGTTGCAGAGAATGGGCCTCCAGTTTAGCTTTCACCTCGACCTTCCTCGCCTCTTTAGTATCGTTAACAGCCCTATCGCGAGCGAGGAAGGCCAGACCTATCTCTGCCCCAGCGCACTGCAATTCTTGCTTCTTGACCTTGAGCTCGTTTTAGGCCAATTTGATGGCCTCAGATTGAGCGAGCCCGTCGGCCTCCGCCTCGGCCAGTCTCACAGCCAGCTCCTCACACCTAACCCTCTCGACACTCAGGGCGTGAGCCACCGCACTGCTGACCCTAGCCTCATTGAGGCTCCGATACGAGTTGAAGTCAGTCCTTAACTCGGCAAGGGCAGCCTTGCTGCGCTCGGCCAGTGCAGAATAGAAGTTCAACTCCTCGGTCAGATACCTGACGCTAGAGGAATAAAAAGACCGGATGGCAGCTAGCTGTAAGATAAATGAAAAAG
Organism: Parasponia andersonii; assembly: GCA_002914805.1. NCBI lineage: Eukaryota > Viridiplantae > Streptophyta > Magnoliopsida > Rosales > Cannabaceae > Trema > Trema andersonii. Next base: position 169,319 of record JXTB01000380.1, read on the forward strand.
AGGTCAGCGTCTAGCAAGGATGCTGAGAAACATGGAGGTAACCAAACGAGCCAAACCTACGCAAAGGTACGACTAGTGACAAGCTCGACGTTCTCCAAGGAGAGCGCCTCCAGCTCGGGTTCCGCGGCTGGACCCTCTCTTTGGGTGTTGTCCACGTCTGAAGAACGCGACTCCACCCCGCCAACCACGAGGGCACCTTCTCCCCTAACTGGGCACACCCCCGAAGCAGCGGTGGTAGGGACGAAGGAAAGCTGGGTGTCGCCGAGCGCGCAGTCGGCGACGATAGGGGGCGGCGCATCCTCAGCAGAAGACGCCATGGCAGCTCCCGCTATATCGACAATTTCGGTTGCAGTCCCCCTTGGAGCCCCGCCTAAATGTGATTTTTCGGTCTTGTCTTGACCATTCTCTCCCGACAGGCCACTGTACGCGGACTTTCTTCTCCTCATAAGGGTCAACATGGCCCCATCATCATCGTTGTCAGAAGAAGGGGTAACCCTGCCCCTCTTCTGCCGGGCCCTCTTTTTCTTTGGATGAGCCGGCCTCGTGGGGGCCGCTTTATTGGGACCGAAGGAGGGGAAGACAGTCGAGATTTCAACCTCATAGCCCTTCCGCTGAGCTCAACGATCTCCCCACCGAGGCAAGCAGCACAAGACCCTGCGCTCGTCTTCGAACCAGAGTCGGGAGTGAAAGAAGTTGGAGCAGCAGATCCTCTGAGCAGGCTCAAGGGCACCCCCTTGCCATATACGGCCTTTATGGCCGGCGTTTCCTCGGTCGGAGGTCTGTTTGCACCAGAATGGGGGATCACGGGCGTTTCATCCTCTGAAGACACCACAAGACACCGGCCAGCGGTTACCTTGGGGCGAGCCTTATATCCAGCGGTACTCCCCTTGACGGGGGAAGGGTCTGCCGAAAGGCCCGTTTCAGAACCTATAAAGAGTAAGCAATATAGTTAGATCACAGCCATAACCTGATCGACAAAGCTCCTAATGCGAAAATGAACTCACCTCTAGCCCTCTTAGGTTTCGGCGACTTCCTCCCTTCAGAGCCTGACGCACTCTTCGGCCACGAGCCTTACGGCCTCTTCGAGCTCATGGCTAGTCAATGCCACCAGATCATTAGAACCCGCCAACTGGCTTGAAGCCGTAACCTGAGACCCACCATGGCGATGCGATCGTGCTCGTCCCGGCGGAATCTGTTCAGGGTAGAGGCATTAAGCTGGCTCTGTAGGTGCTTCGTGATAACCCAGGTGTCTAGGGGGAAGGGAAGGTATGAAACCATCCTAGGTATCATATTCATTACCTGGGGATTGAGGACGGCCTGGATGTGTCGGCAGTCCCCAAGAGACCCGAAAATGACGATTCCTTCCAGCCCTTTGAGCCACCCCGTCGACAAATGTGGCTTAAACCTATTTTCTTCTGCAGAAGCTGCATAAGACAAAATAACGTGAGCAATAACAGATGAGGTGAATGCAGACCCAAAAATCACGACCAAGTACTTACTCTACGGGAAAACCGAGGGAATTTGGAAGTGCTCTCCATTCATTCAAGGAGAGCACCACGCCCCTCCAACGGCATATAACTTAGAGTGGGAGTCCCATTGCATGTCCAACCTCGGCAAGCCCCAGAAAATGTGACGTCCCGGGAGCAGTTGAAGGTAAAAGGTAGGGTAAGAGCTCCTTTTAGGGATGAGGGTGAGTTTGTAAACATAAAAGACCACCTCTAGGTCGATATGCATATTATAAAGAACTGACAGAGCGGAGAGCCCCATCAAGATCATGACCCCGTTTGCATTTAGCTACATCGGGTGGATCCCCGTCAGAGCGAAGAATTGTTGGATCAGAGGAGGAAGAGGAAACCGCAGCCATTCCTGATGCTTTCTTCCCAAAATAATAAAGCCTTCGGGGCCAGAGGGACGAAGATACCAATCCGTGGGGTCCCCCAACCCTTTGTAACGTGACTCTGCCGGGAAGGCAGAGCTGTCTCCTCAGCGAATCCAACTCCAAGTCCACGACGGGGCGAAGTTCCTGATCTTGATTCGAGGTCATTGTTCTGGATACGATCGAAAGAGCAAAAGTCTCTAGAAATGGGAGAAGTCGCAAACCCTAAGATTTTACAAGGCTAGAATAATTAGAGATTTTAGTAAAGTTGCAAATGAGCATAAATGTGGCTTTTATGGAGGGGGAGCCGAAGAGTTTTTCCTGGAAAAAGGCAGAGCAAGGAAGACCGAACCGTCGGAATTTCGAAGTTTAAAAATTTTTTGTGACATGGGATAGCGTGCCTCCGCATCGGCAATGGAGGAGCCACGTGTATCCCTCAAATTGGAAGAACAGAGAAATGATTTCCCCACTTGATGGATACGAATCCATCAAGTAGGGAAATGGGAGCAATTGTGGGACTCGTTCCCAAATCATACACCACGTAGACGATTAAGTGGCAGAATAGGTCATAAACGGGGCACACCGTCCAACACATATCCAGAGTGACTAGTTAAAGGCCACGCGAGTCGCACGTAGTACCACCTAGGCCATTGGGCAGTTCGAGGCTAGGGCCAAGCCCATCCCAGACCCTGAATAGACTCGACCCAGTCCGATTCTTACCTCGACAGCTGGGGGTCGGAAGCCCTAAGGGTCTTCCACTAGAGTATAATAGGAAGCAACTCACAGCTCCAGACCCAGACAGAGCATTTAATGCGATCTTAAGTAGGTATGCGCATGGGACAAATCGTCCTGACAGAATGGCGATTTGTCCAAACCTCGCCCCTGACAGACTCGAGCCATAGGGGATGGCAGAAACTAGGCTACAGCGGTGCAGGGGGAATCACGGTAATCTCGGCCCGTGACCTCTGGAATAAGTCTTGATGAAAAAGGTACTCGGTCCTGGGATTGAGAACCAGGAGGTTCACAATTTCAGGACTATATATATGAGCCATGTGTCCCCAAAAGAGAGGCATGTATGCATACAAAAAGAAATATTTAAAAGTTTATAAGCAAGAGACAAAAATATACTCACACAGAGAAAAACTAAATTTTTACTACTCCAAATTAAAGATAAATAACTAACTTAAGCATCGAAGAATCTTTGCAGGTGGCCTCCCCCGCCTCTCCGACCCTGCCTGAAGTCAAAAGCTCTTTGGGATAGCAAGGATACGTGGACAGTTAGAAGGTATGACATCAGCAGTTCAAAGACATGTGGATAGCTGGTGAAAACTACTCCAACACCACGTCACTAACATTTTCGGTTTAAGTTGATATTTCTCATGTATCTCTTCCCTAATCAACTAGGGTGGAGATTGGGTAGTAATAGGTATTTTCCCTTAATTTGTAATAAGTAGAAATCATTAGTTAAGCTCCACTTTTTTAAGAAAAAAAAATTATAAATGGAGCAATTCTTGTAATTATTACATCACATCATATAACCGATCATAACTCCATTTTTATTTCCTAATTCATATACGAACAAATTCTTTAAAAAAAAAGAACGTAAGTTCTAAAATTATTGGCAAATCCAAGCAGACACCGCATAAAGAGGTCGTTTGTGCCAGCACAATACAAAGCTTGCTTTGTTATTGACAACCTTGTAGCCCTCCGAACCACAAACCTCTAACATCTTCTTGGCATCCTCCGTTGGATCGAACCACATTCGGATCGGCCTGAACCCGGCTCGACCAAACCTAGCCATCCACTTTTCATATCTCTCGTGTCTCTCCACCCTTTCGAGCCCCTCACACGCCACAATGTTCTCAATCTCTCTTCCATACATTTCCTCGAACGCTAATCTCTCTTGATGATCACTTGATGATGAGGAGGCCCCAAAATTGGCGTCCAATGAGTCAAATACCGCGCTATAGTAATGCAAGCTCCCAAGGAAACGGTCCACCAAACGGTTCAAATTATGGTCAGCTTCTTGCTCTACCAATAGTACCACTTTTGGTGACATTGACTTAACCATTGCTAGAAATCGACTCATTTGCTTGCATTCTTTAATACCCTTATTTTTGCGGGCCCCAAATTTCGCATCTACTCTGTCATCTTCAGCCAATAAGACATGAAGACTCAGAATCGAGACAATAGCCAAAGCCTCCTCTGGCCTTGTTTTAATCACCTCAGTTGTTAACTCTCCCAAACTAACGTGTAGAGCGTTGTACTGAAAGGAAAGGCCCAAGGACTCGGCCTCTTTAGTGAGGCCCAGGCCCAACTTATCCAAAACGGCTTTGTCACCATGAACACAAGTGAAGCTCAAGCTAAGAGGAGGCCCATGTCCACGTGGCTCACTCGCGAGGCTCCTGAAGATCGGGACCCACAGTCTCGAGTCGCAAGAGCCAAAGTCAACGAAATGGATTGCGCCCTCGTGGGACACGGAGTGGACCAAGGTCCGGGCGATGATTGCGTAGGCGAAGCCAAGGCAAGGAAAGGCCGCAGGAGAGGAGGAGGGGGAGGCGAGTTGGGCCGGACCCAGTTCCAGTTTGGGCCGTTGGGTTCGGTTCAAGGCCTTGTGAAGGCCCGGCCAGCGCTTGACGAGGCTGACCGCGAGTGCGGAGGCGAAACGGGCCGAGAGGCGTTGCATGGAATCGCCATTGACGGAGGCGAGTTGGGATATTTGGCTGAGACACGAGTCCGCGTGGCGGAGGTTGCCAGAGGCCGCGTGCTTGGCGCAGTTGAGGAGGAGTTGAATTAGAACGATGCCTCTCTCTTCGGGCATGGTCAACGACGACGAAGACGACGTCGTTTGGAGCTGATCATGATCATCAGGGGACGAAAATGACGTCGTTGACGATGGTGAAAAGTTGAGGGAAAGGGTCACATCTGGCTTTGTTGATAATGGAGGTAGTGAACTCATGTGAGGGCTATAGGGCTAGATAGCTAGGTTGGTTTGTATTTGGAGGAGGATTTTTTCTTGTGTTCAGAGCCAAAAGAAATAATTAGGTTAGAGAAAGGTTTAGTTTTGAGGAGGGCTATGCCATTTAGGTCTGTGAAGGAATCGTTTTCGGAGGAGAACGAGTTGAAGTTGAGATGGGATTCTTGCTCTTGGACTCATGTGAGAGCTCTAGATGAAACAGTACAAGAATCTCTTTTTCTTAATAAGGATGATAATTATAGCAAAGAATATTGATCTCAATAATAGTTGACTTTTTTTGGGTAATAAAATTAGTCAAAATTAACTATGGTAAGCTAATAATAATGAGATGATGAAATAGTTAACAATTTGATCTAAGACCACCAATACGAATATATAATTTTGGATATGTAAATGTTTTTATTAAAATTAAAAGATCAAGGAATGATGCACGATCAATCTCTTCTTAAATCTCATGGAGTATTTTGAGGCCTTTTCTTTACTATTAATGGGTTGCTAGGCAGAAATATATATATAGATTTATGTATAATAATTTTTCTAATCACCAACTTTGACAAACTAGTTATATATTTTCTTTGTCAAACATGGAATGGGCATGCATCAAATATATCTCACCATTAATAACTATAGAGTGCTATTGGCTCTGATGATAATAACCAATAAGGTCACTGTTTGCCGCTTCAACTTGTCTGTTTCGACATTAAGCATTTGTATGAACTTGGCTATCCACCGGCGAAGAAGACAACTCCTCTTGATAGAAAAAAGTGGTAAATAATTAATTAATACATCAGCCTAGCTAGTCTCTAATGCATCTTGTTATATCTTTCCCTAAAATGCTTTTTGCTAATTTGACTGTATCTCTTGGAGAGCGAGAATTTAATCGAAATTAGATTATTATTCTTAAATTACTTTGGGGTAATTAGGGGGAGAGAGCATTCATTTGGCTTTTCTGCTTTGACCTTAACATAAAATTTTTAGGGCGGAGAACAAAGGAAGGGTTATGATTACATGTTTTTTATTATCATATCATATGATTCACATAGAGAGCCAAATAAAAAAGAGGTGCCGAATGAAAATTAATTTTTAAGAAACAAAAAAAGAAAAAGGAACCTGCATAAAATTGCTTGGGTAATTCGATGCATATATATAGCAGTGTGACTCAATTTTTAGTACTCCTTGTGTGTGCGTGTGTCTTTTAGGTAATTTCAGATTTTATATGGCAAAGTTCTGACATTTTTGGATGAGGTGTTTATTAAGATTTAGGAGTTTATGGACGGTCGAAACTTTGCTTACTTGTGATTACATGACTAATTTTTAATGTTGAGATTTTGAGTTCAACTTCTCCAATTTCATATTGAAAGAAAAGATTTGGTTATTTAAGAAAGTAATTTAGGGACGAAAACCTCTAATTAGATGAAGTAGATGCCGCCATACCTCAAAATGTATCTTCGTTGTCCATTTGCATGCAAGCTTGTTCGAAGTTTGTCATGGGAAGAAGCCACTTGCACTCTTTATGTAAATGACGAAAATGGGCCCATATGAATTGTTGGTGCCACATTTAGTGAGGGGCCGGACTATATGTACATATGGGTCCCCTTTTTGATCATCTTCTTAAATTAATTTTCACTATGAAATTAAACAAAATATATCTTTCGGAATACCGAAAACCAATATATATGCATGGGACTTTGTGGTAGGCTTACAATATTGTCCATTGGTAATATTGTATTCTTTATAATTATATTAAAAGCAGACAATACGTAGATGATAGAGTTTGATTAAAAAATTGATTATTTAAAACACGCACTATTTTTTTTTTTTGGGTGGTAATATACATACACGCACTGTTAATAGGGTAATTCTTGTAGCACTCTACTATATACAATTTTCATATTTACGAGTAGGCTTATTGGCACTATTAGTCCCTATCTTTAATTGTTTTGGTATATTGGTCTCCAAACTTTATTATTTGGTATATAAATCCCTAAACTAGCAAACTCATAGCAAATAAGTCCTTTTCACCGTTACTATTAATGTCTGCAGTTAAAAAGACACACGTGCCTAGAATGTGTGACTAATTTTGAGGGTATTTTGGTCAAATTATTCATCATCTCTCTGTCAGCTCATCTTCTTGTCTCCTCAATATCCAAACCCAAAAACTCGAAAAGGAAACATGCAAACAGGATCTAAGAAAATAATCAACACCATTTCTATTTCACTTTAGAACTCTCAAATCTCTAATTTTGTACAATTTCTTTAACTTTTAAATATCCAGTTTCATACAATTTCTTCCCTACCCTATTTATTTATTTGTTATTTAAGATGATGGGTTATACAAAAAAAAAAAGATGAGATCCTAATTAGTATATCAGAGAAGATTATTGCTAATTAGGTCTTTTAACATCTTCTAATAATTTCTTGTTTTTGGGAAAAAAAAAAGAGGCAAACCTAAGCCCTGTTATGGTGAGAGGACTTAAAATTTTGGGGTTAGTTTCTTCTATTATAAATATTAATCTTAATTTATTCTAAAAAAATGAATATTAATCTTAATTTGTTCTCATTATTTAAATTGCACAAAATAAACATATATATATATATATTTATATATAATGGATTTATCCAATATCTTATTTTGCAACTTTAACATTTTCAAAATAATTTACGATGTAAGTTTATTAAAGGGATTAAATTTAAGGTCGAAAGAATAAACTATAAAAAAAAAATCTATTAATCTTCAATATATGGAAGATAAATGAAACTCTCGTTGATTGATTTCTCTTATATTTATTTTTTTTCTTATATTATGAGATAAGTTGAAGGACTCGGTTGATGGACTCATATTTTGATCATGGGATTGCATTTTCTTAAGCTATATATTTGGACTTGGGTATTGAAGATAAAACAGACGGATAGGTAGATAGAGGGGAAGAAAAGGATGCAATTATTGGACTAAAATGCCTTCAAAATTAAACGTACTTGATGGGCCACAGGAAGTTTTAATGACAGACTTGAACATTAACAGTGAAAAGGACTTGTTTGCTACAATTTTGTGAGTTTGAGGATTTATACGCCAAAAAATAAAGTTTTGGGACCAAAACACCCAAAGATCGGGGACCAATGATGCAAATAAGCCTTATGAGTATACAACGACAAATAAAACAACACTTCTTATATAATTTTAGCTATCCATTCATTATTTTCTGCAGGGAAACAATTGTAGATTTGCATTTTTCTCTATATCAGCTTATGATTATCAGAATGTATTGAAATCTCCATGTCTTAGTTTTAGTATATGAATCATGCAGAGACAGAGGGACTCAAGTCCCAATCTCAAATAATTTTTTAATGTATTTATATATGGGTTTTTTATAAATATTTATATATTTTTAGTTTGAATAATATAAAAAGCCCCCTCAAAAGTATACAAAATAAAGAATAGCCCCCCACAAATTATAAATTGGCCCTCCAACAAAAGAGAATACAATTTTTTTTATATAAAAGAGAATACAAATTAAGTATATTGAGTTAATCTTTTGAAAACCTATTTTGAAATGAAAAATATGAAAATTATCAATGTAAACAAATTTATTATAAAAACGTAAAAAAAAATATTCTTTTTTAATTCCATTCATTATGTATTAGTCCTAGAATAAAAACAAAAGGATATGAATTTTTCAGTTTTCGAACTTTAGTGATATGCACAAAAAAATAGAAAAGAATATAAAAAGAGAATCATAAAAATGAGAAAAGGTAAACTATTAGATATTGTCATTAACTGTTAAATAGTAGGACCTAAAAAATTATAAACAAAATAAAATGTAATGTTCTTCTTATTATTTAAATTCTTGTTATTTTTTAAATTGATTTTACTAACGGAAAAAGGGGCATCAATATGTTGTGGTTCTTTTGTGTATTTTTTCTACGAATTGAATAATTAATCAATGTTTGAACGATATTTACTTGTTTATATTAAGAAAGACATTTTTAATGAGTTTGAAGAAAAAAAAAGTTATTATAAAACATGTAAAGGTATGAAAAATCATCTCAAATTATTGTAATACTTCAGTATTTCTGAATTATCACTATAAAAATATAGGCTTTCTAAGTTTCTTCGATATGTCTAAGTATCGGAAAAAATATCAAATTTGCATCGAGAAAGTGATTTTGGGTTGGGACGTGTCGTCGGTTAAAGAGCATTGGCAAAAGCACTTTCGTGACGAAATAGGGGAACACGTCGAAAAAGATGGTCTTGCCGATGCAATATGATCGTCGTCTAAAATTGTCTCATTGATAAATGATGTTTCAAAATGGTGTAATAGTAAATATGTCAAATGGGTCATGCCGTATCGATATGACCAGTGATTTATAGGCCCTTTCATACTTCGTGTTGTACTCGTACTGGCCTAAGTTTCAAAACTCTATACCAGGCATAGCCCATAAGTATAGACATATCTCGTGTCATGCTCATGTCATACTTATGCTCGTGTTGTATCGTATTTATGTTTGTGCTTGTACCAAACTCAGATCATGTCGAGCATAGTGTGCCCAATGTACTAGCGTATCTTTGCATCTGACTTCGGTCCACCCATTAAATTGTTGTGAGAGTCAATATTTTATGAAGTTTTTAAAAATTATATAATTAAAATTTTATAATTTGATTTATAACAATAACAAAAATATGTAATAAACCCATAATTATTTGAAAAAAATATTCAATTAAAAATCACTAATGCAAACCTATTTTTGAAATAAAGAACAAGAAAAAAGAGTTTATTTATAAGAAAAAATAAAAAAGACATAAAAAAATTTCAAATTTAAATAATATAACAAGTGTTTGAGTTCTTGGGTGAAAATATTATTTTTTTCATCAAAATAATTTGAATACATCCTAATTATGTTGATACGTACCCAAACTATTATTATTTATATATTCTCAAAATTTTATTTAGTAAAGAGTGGTTTTTTGTTTTGTTCAAATTATGTGAATTAGCATATATTCTATAAGAGAATAAATCTTTAAAATTTTTAATATTGATTTAGCAATTTTAGTGTGAGATTCGAAATTAATTTTTATTTAGTACTTGATCTTCTCTACTAGTAATTATTAGTATTAATTTTTTTAATATGTAAAACTGGTCATTTAAGCAGATAAAAAAAATTTATCATTTAAGTCTTTAAGATTGTTAAAATAAAAATAAATATATTTTTTAAAATACTTTGAGTCTGACTTTTTTAGTCGTGTCGTGTTTATGTCGTACTCGTGCCTATGACCATGTCGTGCTGTGTCAACCTATAGAGCCCAAAAATTAGAGCTCAGCACGACCCAACACCTCATGTCATATTTGACAAAACCCAAAGTTATCTCGTGTTGTGCCGTGCTATACACAAATTTTTTCATGTCTTACCCTCTTGCCAAATCGGCAGCCCAACCCATTTGACATCTCTGTGTAATAGTCAACCTATCCATTGCATTAACGAAGAATTTTCTTATTTTTCTAAAAACTCTTTCCCAATAGAATATGTGTTGGGAAAGATTTTCTTTTCTTTTTAGAAAATACTTATCTGAACGCAATGAAGTACGTTCCAAAATTTTTTTCTTATTTTTAAGAAAATACCTTTCCCAACACAAAGAAATACGTTAAAAAATTGACCTTAAATATGCATATATTAAAACATTTTATACTTGTATGATATGATTTAATTTTAAAAGCTACATAAATTATGCGAATAAAAGTTATAAGTTTTCTATACAAAAGTACATTTTTTTATTAGATTGTTGATTGGTCATCACTCATAATTCGATATCTCATTTATTGAAAATTGATTAAATATTAAATATCTCAAAACAAAATTAGTAATACACGATAAACACTAAAAAAAATTCCATCCCTAATAAACTGAATTTAAAAGAAAAATAAATTTTATAAAAGAAAATAGAATCAGTGGAAATTGTTATATATATATATATATATATCAGAAAAATATGCATATAATACGTTCCAAGACAAGTATTGGTATTTCTACATACCTTTGACAAACATACATAATTCGAATGTATAAATTAAAAATCTATCATATGTACATAATAGGCGTATTAAACATAACAGAAAAATAAAATCAAATAATCCGAATTATGGGAGAATAGAAATAGGTCCAAATTGGACTAAAAATTATATAAAATCTATTCATAGTCAGATCTCGTTTTCTCTACAAATTAAATTCTTCCTACCAAATAACCATACTAACTAAAATATACTCAGTCAATATTCCACTTCTCCTTTCTACCAAACATATCACTGAGAGAGAAAAAAAAAAAAAAAAAAAAAACAAAAAATTTCACTTTTTCTAAAATATTAATGAGTTACAAAGTTATAAGATTTATTGTTCACGAGTCCTGATTCTTCGACAACAATAAACAACGAGTTTGAGTCATTTGACCCAAGACATTCAAGCGCCCAAGCAATATCAAATTTCTGGTCTAAAGAATAAATGAAAAGGATTGGCTGCTGAACTGAAAAATTGTAGAAAGAAAGTAAACCGAAATTTGTGGCAGTGGCAGGGGATAATTTTTTTTTTTTTTTTTTTTCTCTTTTTAGGTAAAAGTGATAGGAGAAATTAAACACCAGGTAATCATATTCTATAGGATGCAAGATAATAGTCAGATTATTGTGATAGTACTGGGCTTGTTCCTTGAATTGTCCCCCTTTTTTATTTTTATAATTGACTTATTTGTTTCTCTTTTCAGACAATTCGGCCATTTGAGTAATTGATAATCTCAGTAATCAATAATACCTGAATAGCCTAGACCAGCATAACTTGACAGTAACTCTTGACTACTTTGCCACAGCTTATGGAATACCATCGTCTAATAGATTTGTAGTAACTTCCACTAACCAAGGAATAGTGATTCCGCTCTTTAATTTCTTAAAGATCTGGATCTTTTCCTTTCTGCAATACCTAAAATAAGAATATTATTATCAATACAATATTTATCTCATTCAAACTCCATTAATTTAATCAAAATAATTATTTTTTTCTTAAAAAAAAACAAATAATGAAAATATTATTCATATATTGCCCATATTTTTATTTTAATTCTACTTCCTTATAATTCTAGTTTCGTTCTAACGTATAAATGACGATATATTGTGTAATGTATGAAAGAGAAAGGTCGAATTAAGTACTGTCTTTAAAAATGTTTTGCTTTATTAATTAAGATCCATCAGTATACCGTGGCTTAAAAAATATTGGATGTATGAAAGAGACCTCAATATATTATTAATTGATTCGCTGTGTGTTCATTAGAAGTATGTGTCTTTTGGTAGGTAGAGAAGAACAATCATTAATTGCGTGTCCCAACATTCTTCAAATAATAACGAATTATAAAAGTTAAGAAAGCTAAGTTGTTCTACATCTATTTAGTACTATTTATTTTGCGTTGCATATGAAAGGACCAACATACTCTAGAGAAATCATAGTTTAGTGTTGTAAAATCCTAAATTTTGTATGGGTAATTAAGTAATTTTAATTCAAGGACATTTTGATAGTTCTACATTTTCGAATTAATTAAATTATTGGTATTGAACCTAGACAAAATAAAGTCTAGGTGCATTTAGGGCAAAAGTGAAAAAAAAATTACAAATCGGGGACAAAAGTGTAATTAAGAAGGGACTAAAGTGAAAGAATTTTTTAAAAATTTGTGGCCAAAGTGGAATTTTAGAAATTTTTTCGGTCAAACCAGATTGTGCCACGTGTCTCACTACTATAGTTTTTGAAAATTGCATATAATCCCCCAAATTCTTCTTCTTCTTCACCGAGGCCCTCCCAAGCACACCTTCGGCTACTGTTCATCCGTTGCTCCTCCAACCGCCGTCGTGCCTGACACGCCTGCCCCCGTGACCGGAAGACACCAACGAAGCAACGCCTAGTATCGCCGTCCAGTTTCGTTGCGCCTCGCCAGAGAAAAAGCGGTTCGAACGTCACGTCATCGGATCAGATTTTTGGCCACGTTTCCTTCTCCGATGTCCGATCAACTCACTGTCACTGCCGTTGTACTTGTCCCGACTCTAGATTTCATTTCCGACCACTCTCGGTCTCTAACTCAGCTCCGGTGAGAAGTTGACTACTGTAGTAATTTTATAATATTAAATTTTTGTGGTATTTTTGTAATTATTTTGGAATTGATTTATTTATCTTGAGAAAATTTTACCATGTGAAAGGAGAGATTAAAACATGAAATCTCATGATTTTTGAAGTGTTGAAACGGTAACCAGAAGATCGTTAATTATCGAAATGAAATGTGGTATTGTTCTAATTATTTTTCAAATATGGTATTTTTATAATTTTTGGATTATTGAGCCCATTTAATGCTCGGGACCTCGAAACTGAGTTCTGGCTTCAAATTTGGACTCAGTGAGATTGGGACATGAATTTTGATATAAAATACCACTATTTTCTAAAGTGGCACGAAATCGAGAAAATATATCTTGAATTGCACCGTTTTGCGTGCCACAGCCAGTTTCGTATTGGGACCCGTTTTCGACAAACTTTATATCTAACCCAATATTTTTGGGTGTTCTGAATTCAGTGGTGATCTCGGTTTCTCAATCTGAGACTCCGTTTGAAAAATCAACTTTTCAAGTGAACGTGAGGAGATTCGAGAATGACTGTCTGAACAACCAGGTGATCGATTGAGGATATTTCAAGCGTCGTTAGCTCAACATAACTACTATTTCGAGGTAGGGAATTCAATTGCCTTATTTATCTTATTTTTCCCTAAAAATTGGAATTTATTGTAAAAAGTGAAATTTCGTGATTTTATTAAATTAAATTATTTGAATAATCATTTTAGTGAATTGCGAACTTATAAAATATTGTAGACTGCTTTGGATATTTTACGTATAATTTCGTATAAGTTTTATATTTTGGATTTGATTAAATCAAAGGAATTAAATTGTGAAATATTTTAAGTACAAATGGATTTTTATTTAAAAATCAGAGCATGTGTAGAATGTTAAACCACTGCATGGTTGTTTGAGACTCCACATATTGCACATTTCATACGATCATGTATGAGAATCGTCTTAGACATCACGGTAGGCGGACTAGTACACCCACTTTTTGACTATCTCCATTCGGTAGGCGTAGATATTTGGTGTCCTTTCGGTTCTGTAGGATTAGACACATGGGTGTCCCTCTAGTTTCCAGAGATATATGTCAGGCAAGGAGCACTCAATACATGTAGTATAAGTTTCTCTAGTCGTGATGAGAGGATGAGAGCTCATGTGATGTGTTGATTTATGTAATGTGCATTATGCTTATTTTGTTAAGACTTTTATATATTTTGACCTGGAAATCTGGTTTTAGTTTTTACCATGGTTTTCTGTAAATGGCTTAAATCCTTAATATTTATAAAAACGCTTTCCAGTACTACTAATCATGTATGTATTTTGAGAATTATAAAAGAATTTTCTCAAAAAGGGAAATTGGGTAACCTACTAGGTATTTTATGCTCACCCTCCCTACTTTCTCCACAGGTGGTGTCCAGTGTAACATTGACGATCAACAAGTAGGATAAGAAACTATGTTTTACTTGTAGTTTGTGACTTAGTAATACTAAGAGTGTGAATTTAAGACATGTGTTTAAGTCTTGTTAAATAAATGGATTATGCTAGCATTCAAATTAAGTGTGTTACTTTGAATATGTCTGTAAACTATATATGTCATATTGGCTTGATTGTTGAAGTGTGAATAATGATGCTCAATGAACTATTTTAAATTTGGTTTTTCTAATAATCTGTGTTTATTGGTGACTATAAACTGTGGGGTAGGCTTACTGGTTAAAAGTTCCAAATACTTTTGTTTATCATGCCGTTTTAAAAATTTAAAATCCTTTAAATTTAAAACGAAAGAATTTCCAACTCTAGTGAAATTCCCTTTCTTCTACTACCCCGGGGTTTGGGTCGTGACAAGTGTGGACCGAAAGAAAAATCTAAGAAAAGATTGAAAGAGCTATCTCCATGGAGNTCAACTTTTCAAGTGAACGTGACGAGATTCGAGAATGACTGTCTGAACAACCAGGTGATCAATTGAGGATATTTCAAGCGTCGTTAGCTCAACATAACTACTATTTCGAGGTAGGGAATTCAATTGCCTTATTTATCTTATTTTTTCCTAAAAATTGGAATTTATTGTGAAAAGTGAAATTTTGTGATTTTATTAAATTAAATTATTTGAATAATAATTTTAGTGAATTGCGAACTTATAAAATATTGTAGACTGCTTTGGATATTTTACGTATAATTTCTTATAAGTTTTATATTTTGGATTTGATTAAATCAAAGGAATTAAATTGTCAAATATTTTAAATACAAAATGGATTTTTATTTAAAAATCAGAGCATGTATAGAATGTTAAACCACTGCATGGTTGTTTAAGACTCCACATATCGCACATTTCATACGATCATGCATGAGAATCGTCTTAGACATCACGGTGTTGTAGTAGACGGACTAGTACACCCACTTTTTGACTATCTCCATTCGGTAGGCATAAATATTTGGTGTCCTTTTGGTTCTATAGGATTAGACACATGGGTGTCCCTCTAGTTTCCAGAAATATATGTCAGGCAAGGAGCACTCAATACATGTAGTATAAGTCGCTCTAGTCGTGATGAGAGGATGAGAGCTCATGTGATGTGTTGATTTATGTAATGTGCATTATGCTTATTTTGTTAAGACTTTTATATATTTTGACCTGGATATCTGGTTTTAGTTTTTATCATGGTTTTCTGTAAATGGTTTAAATCCTTAATATTTATAAAAACGCTTTCCAGTACTACTAATCATGTATGTATTTTGAGAATTATAAAAGAACTTTCTCAAAAAGGGAAATTAGGTATCCTACTAGGTATTTTATGCTCACCCTCCCTACTTTCTCCACAGGTAGTGTCCAGTGTAACATTGACGATCAACAAGTAGGATAAGAAACTATCTTTTACTTGTAGTTTGTGACTTAGTAATGCTAGGAGTGTGAATTTAAGACATATGTTTAAGTCTTGTTAAATAAATAGATTATGCTAGCATTCAAATTAAGTGTGTTACTTTGAATATGTCTGTAAACTATATATGTCATACTGGCTTGATTGTTGAAGTGTGAGTAATGATGCTCAATGAACTATTTTAAATTTGGTTTTTCTAATAATCTGTATTTATTGGTGACTATAAACTGTGGGGTAGGCTTACTGGTTAAAAATTCCAAATACTTTTATTTATCGTGCTGTTTTAAAAATTTAAAATCCATTAAATTTAAAACGAAAGAATTTCCAACTCTAGTGAAATTCCCCTTCTTCTACTACCCCAGAGTTTGGGTCGTGACAAGTGTGGACCGAAAGAAAAATCTAAGAAAAGATTGAAAGAGCTATCTCCATGGAGAAAAAGGAAAGAAAAGCTTGGGAGATAAAAACTTGGGCCATATAGAAATACGAATAAGTTTTGAGCTCAATTTAAGTAAATATCTATTTGTCAAATGTTATAGCAAAATATTTGGTATATATATTTATATATCGAATATAAAACTTTATATACCAAGTATAAAAAAGTATATGTTTAGTATATTTCGGCACATTAACTAAAATTAGTAGATATGTTTATATACCTAATGTAAAAATATGTATACTTAGATAATTAGCTATAGAACTTAAAAAATAAATATTTACTTAATCAAATTTAAATATACCAAAATTTCTATAAAAAAATTAGTATTCGTTGGATTTATTACTCACATAGTGACATTGTAGTGGACTACTTTAACTAGTCATACTGTTTTTTTTTTTTTTTTGAAATAAGAACTAGCTGCGAACTGATATTATATAACAATCATAAAAGGAGAATTTGAAAGAGATGGGTAATTAGCACACTTACGCACATATAAAAAGAAGGAAAGAATATCATCATGTCAAGGCTCAAGTGCCAGTTTCTTACTTTTACACAACACCGGCGCCTACACTAGTATTAATTTATACAAAAGTAATGCAAGTAAATTTTTTAACCGCATCTTCGATGTATATGTAAAAGTACTACTCCGCCTAGCTATAACGTGATGAATCTGTATATGTGTTTTGCAGAGCTAGCAATCCATGCAAAATTAACACTAGCTAGATAAATTTCTAGTCTCTCTCCTTAGAATCCACGTTATCATTATTTTTATTGTGACAAATTAAAGGACCTTTAACAAAAACGAGGAATAGAAAAACCTTTACAAGCCTTAATATATTTTCAAGGGCTAGCAATTCAAATCTAAGATTAACCTGAATATGTAACCAATATATGTTAGGCTTTTTCGCACGACTGGCCCTATATTTTTCGTGATTGGCAAAATGGTCTCTGAGTTGTTATTTTTGGTAATCAAGTCACTAAATTTTAAAATTTTAGGAATTAAGCTTTTTTTGCGAATAATTGTTACAATATTAGATAGAATTAGCCATTTTCAAGTAATATGTAAGGTTTTTGAATGTTAAAATTAATATTTTACTAACATTAGTTAGAATTAAAAGGAAAATAGCTAAAAATTAGCAATATTTAACAACATAATATAAAAAATTAAAAAAATAAAAATTCTCAAAAATTTAAAATTTCTCCTAAAATTTCTTTCTATTTTCCTTCCAAGTTAATTAATTTTAGTGAAATACCAATTTATTTCACTTAAACATATTCAATTTTATGAAAGATTTAATATCAACAAACAAAAGAGATATAACTGTCAAAGTTTTTAAACTTAAAGACTTAATTGCCAAAAAAAATTAAATTAAGGATCATTTTTCCAATTTGAGAATAACATAGGGACCAAACATGCCAAAAACTTTATGTGTTATACTTTCCCTTTATATTAAGGAGTTGTTAGGGAAAACAAACATCTTAATAGTGGGTCTCCTGACTTCAATTTAACATATATAAGCTAAGGGAAAACAAATGGAATACCAATACTCCAACAGCGTAAGGAGCTATTCCGTAAAGACTTCATTTTTTTTTTTTAACTATAAACTTTTAAAAAAGATTATTGGCCCAACTTCTTTACTCATCAATTCTTTGACAAGCCCAAGTATCAGGGACGGCCAGAAAATTATTCAATCAAGCCTGAGTTAATTTTCACTTTATTTTGCCCTAGAAAAAACCCTGTATTTTTAGAATTTACAATCCAAATATTTGAATTTGGATTTTCTATCAATTTTTATTTTGTTGTCAATACAATATTAAAATTATTCTGTTAAAAAAATTATCCTCCATAGAACTAGAAAACTTAACAAACAAATACAAACCTAGAAGCAATGACAAAACAAAATAAAGTTAGATCTTCAATTTATCATATTTGGCTACTTATTAAAGAAGCAATATTTATTCTGGTCTTTTTGTTTTTTCGTTTTCTCTTTGTAAAGATTTTTTAAGTTATGGACGACATCAGACTCAAAAAAAAAA
>JXTB01000380.1:188408-253553 GCA_002914805.1 Parasponia andersonii
TTCTTCTTCTTCTTCTTCATAAACTTAGTACAACTAGCCATCACCATAGACGGCAAGCCGAACTTCTTTCCTGCATGATCGGCGTCGATCCTTTCTGGTAAATTAGCTATGGTAAGTCGATTTCTAAGTTAATTTGGGTGTTTTATAAATTAATTTGTGGCATAAATATAATTATTTTTGTGAAGTTATTCTTGTGGCCGTAAGAATTATATGAGGTGGAAAATGAGATCGAATTATAAATAAATATGGTGGTTTTGTGTTAAAATAATATCCGTTTAGAGAGAAATCTTAAATTGAAAAACATGATATTTTTCTAAATCGGGACAAAAGTGATATTTTTACAAAACTGAACAGCATAGGATTGAAGTCTGTTACTATTCAAAGTGGGCCTTGGGCTGAGCTTAGAAAAATATTATTTTCAAAAATATTTATGCGAAAATGCCATTTTTACAAATAATCACCAAAGTTGATATTTTTTCAAATATTTTTGAAAGTGATATTTTTCTAAATAATTATATGATAATGATATTTTCTGAAATGTTTCACAAAAGTGATATTTATTTAAATAAATAGAAAAGATGATATTTTCTAAATACTTTAAAAAATGGACATGTATCTAATTAATTCCGAAAAGTGACATTTTTGTAATTCTCAGATTGAGAGCATGTTTAACGCTCGGGATCTCGAAATTGATTTTTGATTTCAAATCTGGATTTAACGAGGTTGAGAAACGAATTTTGTTATATAATATTACTATATTTCGAAATGGCACAAATTCCGAGACTCGTGAATAATCTCGTTTTGCGTGCTGTGGGTCTGGGTTCAGTCCAAGTCCGAATTGGTCAAACTATATGTCTAGCCTAGTATTTTTGAGTGCTCTGAATTCAATGATGAAGCCCGTTTCATGATCTGAACCTCCGATTGAAAATCGAGTTCTCAAACCTATCGATCAAAGGTTCGAAAACGACGCCTGACCTTTCAAACGACATCCAAATGACGCCAAATTTTCTCTATAACTCCATAGTAGTATTTGGCCACTTAATTGAGGTAGAGGTTCAATTACCTAGTTTTATACCTGATTTAATTAAAAATTTACCTTATGACTATCTTGTGAGAAATCGTGAATTAAATAATATTTTAATGAACTATTAGAGAATCTTAGATTATTCTGGAATTATATCGTGTGGCTTCCATACATGTTTATAAAATCGTGATCTTAGGTGATTTAGCAGATTTTCTACCCAAGGTACAGTAAATTCTAGAATAATATCAAGTAGAGTTTTAAAGTATCGTTTAGTTATGTTCTGCATAGTTATTATATATATCTTGTTAAATGTTGTACATACCATAGGATCACACATGAGATACATCTTAGGTATTACGGTATTGTAGTGTGGAAACTAGTACACCTGTCTTCGGTGAGAGCTCGTAAACCCGCGCAAGGTTTTCCTCTGATTATTTCCATTTGATAGGTATAGGCATTCAGTTGCTCCTCCGGTTTGGTAGGCTAGACACATAGGTGTCCCTACGGTTTTATGGGATAGTTATCAGGTAGAGAGTACTTAGTACACATAGTACGAATTACTCTTGTTTGTGATGAGACGATGTAAACTCATGGGATAGGTTGATTTATGATATGTACAAATGTATATCTTTAGTTTTGGTTTTAAATATGCGACTACTCTAGATATTAATTATTTTATACCTAGTTTACAAATGGATTTTGGAAGATGTATTAACCATGCAGATTTGGTAAAATTGCAACAATTTAAAAACAAGGGTAATTGAATTTCTACTGAGCATTCACCTGCTCACCCCCTTATTTTCTCCCCTTTCAGGTGTCGATTTATTTTGTAGTGATTATTTTGGTGGCCTGGCAAGTATGCTTGGTATATGATTACAGTTCCAATTCTCTTCATTAGTTGGTTTGTACTCTATATCAATTCCCATTTTCTAAGTCAAAATTTATTTAGCCAATAGTAATATATTTACTGAGCACATGTATGAGGATGATTTTTATTNTCGTGAATTAAATAATATTTTAATGAACTATTAGAGAATCTTAGATTATTCTGGAATTATATCGTGTGGCTTCCATACATGTTTATAAAATCGTGATCTTAGGTGATTTAGCAGATTTCCTACCCAAGGTACAGTAAATTCTAGAATAATATCAAGTAGAGTTTTAAAGTATCGTTTAGTTATGTTCTACATAGTTATTATATATATCTTGTTAAATGTTGTACATACCATAGGATCACACATGAGATACATCTTAGGTATTACGGTATTATAGTATGCAAACTAGTACACCTGCCTTCGGTGAGAGCTCGTAAACCCGCGCAAGGTTTTCCTCTGATTATTCCCATTTGATAGGTATAGGCATTCAGTTGCTCCTCCGGTTTGGTAGGCTAGACACATAGGTATCCCTACGGTTTTATGGGATAGTTATCAGATAGAGAGTACTTAGTACATGTAGTATGAGTTACTCTAGTTTGTGATGAGACGATGTAAACTCATGGGATAGGTTGATTTATGATATGTACAAATGTATATCTCTGGTTTTGGTTTTAAATATGCGACTACTATAGATATTAATTATTTTATACCTAGTTTACAAATGGATTTTGGAAGATGTATTAACCATGCAGATTTGGTAAAATTGTAATAATTTAAAAATAAGGGTAATTAAATTTCTACTGAGTATTCACCTGCTCACCCCCTTACTTTCTCCCCTTTCAGGTGTCGATTTATTTTGTAGTGATTATTTTGGTAGCCTGGCAAGTATGCTTGGTATATAATTACAGTTCCAATTCTCTTCATTAGTTGATTTGTACTCTATATCAATTCCCATTTTCTAAGTCAAAATTTATTTAGCCAATAGTAATATATTTACTGAGCACATGTATGAGGATGATTTTTATTATTAAATCGAGTACTTGGAAAATAAAGTGATTTTAGGTAAACTATTTGAACATTGAGCCTAAGGTTTTAAATTGAACTGTTTCATTAAACTTCACAAAATAATACAAGTTTTAAAACAAGTAAATAAGAATTTCCCCAAAACTAAAAAGAAAAAATTCCTAAAAAATTTAAAAATGGGAAAAAAAAAGAATAACAAAATTGGCCAAACCTGAAAATTAACTAACCCTGAAGAAGAAAACCTTAAATTCAAAGAACTAAAATTTTTCCGAAAATTTAAAAAACAACGGTTAAAAATAATTTCAACTAAAAATAACAAAAAGCAAAACCCTGGAATTTTAAGCCGGAAAAAATTGAAAACAAAACCTCAAACCTCAAAACCGGTTGGGAACCTGCCTGGGGGAATTTGGGGGTTAAAAAAGTGTGGAGAAAAAAAAAGAAAAAACACCACACACAAAAAAGAAAAAAGCGAAAAATATGGTCCCCATACTCAGACACACCCAAAACACCACATACACCCCCAAAAAGCAAAACTCGAAAACCCGGGAGAGAGATAAAACCCAAAAAGTAGACTCACAAAAGTCACAGAGAACACAAGAGAAAAAAAAATTGCGCCCCTCAAAAAATCCCAAAATCAAAAAAAAAAATAAGTTTTGGAACCCCAAGGCCAATAAAAGGAAAAACCAAAAAAAACCCGGAAGGTCCAAAAAAACAACTCCGGGGCCTGGAACCTGGGTGAAAAGAACTGAAAATGGTTGGAACTAGGGGAATGGGAATTGAAATTCCAAACCAAGTTGAAGAACCGAGAAGAAAATTTTGGAAATTCCCAACAAGAAATAAGTGGAACTGATAAGGAAAAAGAAAAGCCAAGTTTCAATCAAGGAACAAAATAAAGAAAAGAAATTGGGAAAAAAAAAATAATCAACCCCAAGTTTAACAAAGTTAAGTTTCCGAAAGAAAATCCTGAAATAAGGAAAACCAAGCCGAATAAAAAAATGGTAAGAAAAGGTGGGGTTGCCTAAAAAAAAGAATGCAACTGGTTCGGCAAAGTTAATTTGGGGCCCCTAAAAAAAAAAACCTGGGAATTTTGAAAAACCAAGTAAAACTAAAAAACCGGGTAAATGAACCTGAAAACTTTAAAAAATTCAAAATGAAAAACTTAAGTTTGAAAGAAAGAAAAAATTTAAATTGAACAAAGGAACAAAAAAAACAAAAAAGGTTTAAATTTGAAAAAAAAGTGGAAAAAAGGAAATCAACCTTTTCAAAGAAAGCAAGAATAAAAAAAAATTAATAATACTACTTGAATTTGAGATTTGTGAAATTACCAAGAATATAAGATTTAAATATTTACTTTACTTAAAACTAGCTGTGGTACTAGTGAGGTCTCATTGCACATTTAGAGATGTTAAAAAAAATCCTAAATGTTTTTCCTAATTTTGAAAATAGTAGATTCAATTGTTAAGAATTATCAAGTTTCTACTTCTCACATGATTTCGAATTTAAAGAAAGTTTTGCAAAAAAAAATTGAATTATAAGGTAACTTGGAAATTGAACATAAAATTTTTACGGAAAAATATATGTAGAAACTTTTAGCAACAAAGTTGACTTCTTAGAAAATCTTTAGTGTGATTTAATATTATAGGCATATAAATTCTTAAAAGCTTGTACACATATTTCTAAGGTCAAATGTATAATATCTTGTTGTAAGAATTTTGCTAAATAAAATTAGTTTTGCTAACATATATAGAACTTTGTATAGATGGAGAAATTTTATATTTTAAAATCTTAGTTTGGAAGTTTTATGAAATCTTGTCATTATGACTTTATATGTCTTGGTGTTTGGATATATTTATTCTTCTGAACTTCTCCATTATATATATGACTTACCTAATTGAGGTATATACATGATTTTAGCGTTTATTGGATTGTTAAATCCTTATTAGTTAATAGATGTTTGTTGATTTGTTAGTTCAAGTTAGGTTAACTTTACCTTATTGATCTTAATGGGAAAATTGAGCACTTATATGGTTGATTTGATTCGATATCTTAAGTTTTAGAAACTCCTAGTATTAGAGACTTAGGATGACATTTCATTTGAGTTTTTGAATAAAAATATTTTTGTTTCGAGTACCTAAGCCTTGCAGAGAATTAAATAGTGTAAATCGGCATATTGTATTTTTCTTTAAAATTCCATTCGAACTTTTTAATCCATGGAGTTTCTGCATATTACAAAATTAGTTGGCTATTTAAAAAGGTTATTCTTTATAAACTTGTTTTATAAGTAGAGTGAGATTCAAAAAAAAAAAAAATTGCACTTGACACAATCTATTATTTTCTAAAACACTTTGTAGGTTCTTCTTATTGTTAAAATATCTTTTGAAATTATTTTTTTCATAAAATTCTCAAAGTGTAATATTTTAAAATTATAAAACCTAAAGAAAGCCTCACTAATGTATTATCTAAATTTTTTTTAAAAGAACTATCGAAAATTATTTGCATAACGTGGTTTACCAACAAAAAGTAAATATGCTTTTGAATCTCTTAGAAAGATATGTTTGAAAACTATAGAGAAGTCTTGAAAATTTTAAGAAAATTTCTATTATGTTTAACTATAATTTAAAAGAAATTGACATATTTTAAGTGCTTCATAGTTTAATTAGTAAATTATATATATATATATAATATTCTTCTTATTGCACTTACTTAGCTAAATAAGTGGAATTGGTGCGTTAGACACAAAATTGATTAATTGATGATGACAAGAATTAATCTTGTCGATGTATTCCCTCTTTGCGTTAATGGGCGAATACTCCTAGTAGTACTTTACTTGTGTTGACTCTTAGGAATTTTCAGTGATTCTGATTCAAATCTATTGTGAATTAGAGTCATCGTTGAGTTCATTGGTATTGAGTTCAGTTTGTGACTCATTATTTGATTTGAGGTAGATCCAAGCATCATTATGGTGGTATAATCAATAGCATAGGGATCAGTTCACTCTTAAATCTATTGAGAGTTATTAAACTTTTGCTATTATATTTTAAAAATGAATACTTGAAGTTCAAGTTTGATTTACTTATGGCCAAGGTGAGACTTTATTATGAACTAGTGTAGTATTCCTATATGCCCCTAATTTTATGTCTCATGTTTTCAAAGATGTTTTTTTTTTAAAAAAAATTGTTTATGATTTTTAAAATGAAATGGGGTTAGATGGGAGACTGGTGTCACTACAGAAATAGCTTATTCTATTGAAATCTTATTTCTGGGGTATCGTAGTTTGCTTAATAGTTTTATTTACGTATTGGGTATTGAGTCATTTCTATATGACTTTCTCTTGTACCAAATAATTAGAAAGTCTTTGGAGGTAAGTAACAATCTAAGATTATTATTATAATCCTATGTTGGGTAAAGAGACTTGGAGAGTCTTTGGATTTAATTGTAGTTTGGGATATTATTATATGATATTACGTTAGATAAAAGACTTAGGGAGTCTTTGGACTATATTTGTTATATGGATAATTGTATTTTATATACATGGACTGTAGTGGTCCTATTGACATTTGTTGTGCTAAGTATTTCTGTGTTGAAAATTCTACTCATGGTGATTCTAGTCTTGTTCTTAACTAGAAATATCTTGTATCTATAATTATAACTTGATTGTATGAAGAACGACAAATAACTTATGTCGTTGTACTTTTATTGTCGTTTCTAATTTAAAAAAAATCTCGTCTATCTTAGGTGGTGTAATACAAATATATTTGTTTTAAATTTCAAATCTTGTTGAGTGAAATCTTGTGCTAATGAGGATATTATTTGAGTTTTTGGACTCGATGATTATTTATACCCAAGTTTAGCATTAGACAAATGGAATTGTCCATGTGTGTTATTGATCTGGTATTATCTAGAGACGATATTATACATCTCTAATATTTGATCTGCTACTCTGATTAGGTGCTTAACAATCAGTGCTCAAGTTATAGGAGTCTTGTACTTTCAACTACTAGTCTTCATTGTCGTTACTCCCTCTGTGACTAATTACTGACTCGAGGTCATTGTCTCTAATCTCTTGAATTGGGATCCCAGTATCTACTTATGAACTATCTTATGATTCCATATATTTCTTCGTGTACGTTCCTATCTCATACTCTTGTATGGTATCAATGTGTCAATGGCATTCGATGGCAGACAAGAAATATTTATTTCATACTTCTCGATTTACCTAGTGTTTGGCTCGGTACTAATTAATTTTGTAATCAATTATTTACCCTCATCCAATGGCTATTATAAGCTATACTACTCACACATCATGGTTTATATTTGAATTTCGGGACGAAATTTTTTTAAGGAGAGAAGGATGTAAAAATCCAAATTTATCAAAATTATTCTAGTTTTTTTGTCCAAAATAAAATAAAATAAATATATAATATTTTAATTAAGTGGTGGGTTCCACTTTTGACACCTTTTCCCCTTAATATCTCTCGTATCCGGTACACTCTCTCTTTTTTTCTTTTTCTTTTTCCTTTTCTTTTTCTCCTTCTTTCTTCTTCCTTCTTCTTCTTCTTTTTCTTATTCTTTTTCATCATAAACTTAGTAAAACCAGTCACCATCATAGACGGCAAGCCGAAACTTCTTTCCCTTATGATCGGTGTCGATCTTTTCCAGCAAATTAGTTCTGGTAAGCCGATTTCTAAGTTTATTTGGGCATTTTACAAATAAATTTGTGGCATAATATAATTATTTTTGTGAAGTTGCTATGTTAAAATAATATTCGATTAGAGAGAAATCTTAAATTGAAAAACATGATATTTTTTTAATTCGGGACAAAAGTTATATTTTTAAAAATTGAATGATATAGGATTGAAGTCTGTTACTATTCAAAGTGGGCCTTGGGCTGAGCTTAGAAAATTGTTATTTTCAGAAATATTTATGCAAAAATGACATTTTCACAAATAATCAGCAAAGTTGATATTTTTTCAAATATTTTTGAAAGTGATATTTTTCTAAATAATTATGTGATAATGATATTTTTTGAAATATTTCAGAAAAGTGATATTTATTTAAATAAATCAAAGATGATATTTTTCTAAATACTTTGAAAAATGGACATTTTTCTAATTAATTTCGAAAAGTGACATTTTGTAATTGTTAGATTTAGAGCCCGTTTAATGCTTAAGATCTCGAAATTTATTTTTGATTTCAAATTTGGATTTAATGAGGTTGAGAAACAAATTTTGATATATAACATTGCTATATTTCAAAATGACATAAATTACGAGGCTCGTGAATAGTCATTTTGCGTGCTGTAGACATAGGTTTGGTCTGAACCCGAATTGATCAAACTATATATCTAACCTAATATTTTTGGATACTTTAAATTCAATAGTGAAGCTCGTTTCAAGATTTGAAGCTCCGATTGAAAATCGAGTTTTCAAACCAATCGATCAAATGTTCGAAAATAACGCCCGACCTTCCAAACGACACCCAAATGATGCCAAACTTTCTTCATAGTTCCGTAGCATTATTTGGACACTCAATTGAGGTAGAGGTTCAATTACCTAGTTTTACATATGATTTAATTAAAAATTTACCTGATGACTATCTTGTGAAAAATCGTGAATTAAATAATATTTTAATGAACTGTTAGAAAATTTTAGATTATTCTAGAATTATATCGTGTGACTTCCATACATGTTTATAAAATTGTGATCTTGGGTGATTTAGCGGATTTCTTACCCAAGGTATAGTAAATTCTAGAATAATATCAAGCGGAGTTTTAAAACATTGTTTGGTTAAGTTCTGCATAGTTATTTTATATATCTTGTTACATATTGTATATATCATAGGATTATACATGAGATACATCTTAGGAATTGCGGTATTGTAGTAGACGAACTAGTACACCTGCCTTCGGTGAGAACCCGTAAATCCGCGCGGGATTTTTCTCTGATTATTCCCATTCGATAGGTGTAGGCATTCAGTTGCCCCTCTAATTTGGTAGGCTAGACACATGGGTATCCCTACGGTTTTCTGTGATAGTTATCAGGCAGAGAGTATTTAGTACACATAATACGAATTACTTTAGTTTGTGATGAGAGGGTGTGAGCTCATGGGATAAGTTGATTTATGATATGTACAAATGTATATTTCTGATTTTGGTTTTAAATATATGACTACTCTGGATATTAATAATTTTATCCCTAGTTTATAAATTGATTTTAGAAGAGGTATTAACCATGCAAGTTTGGTAAAATTATAACAATACAAAAAAATAAAAGGTAATTGAATTTCTAAAGAGCATTCACATACTCATCCCCCTACTTCCTCCCCTTTCAGGTATCGATTTATTTTGTGATGATTATTCTGGTGGTCTGGCAAGTATGCTTGGTATATGCTTGTAGTTCCAATCATCTTCATTGGTTGGTTTGTACTCTGTATCAATTCCCTTTTTCTAAATCAAAATTTATTTAGCTAATAGTAATATATTTACTGAGCACATGTATGAGGATGATTTTTATTATTAAATCGAGTACTTGGAAAATAAAGTGATTTTAGGTTAACTATTTGAACATTGGGCCTAGGGTTTTAAATTGAACTGTTTTGTTAAACTTCATGAAATAACACAAGTTTTTAAACTAGTTAATTAGGATTTTTGTTAAACTTAAAATAAAGAATTTCTTGGAAATTTTAAAATTAGTAGATAATATGATTATCAAATTTATCCAATCTTGTAATTTACTTACTCTTGAGGAATAAGTTTTAAATTTCAAGTACTTAAAATTTTTTTGAAATTTTAGAAACTACTATTTAATACTATTTTCACTTAAAATTACTAAAAGTCATAATCTTGAAATTTTAGTCGTGACATTTTGCATAACGCATTAGCAAAATTAACTTTATTGGACAAACATATATAGGATGTTCACGGTGTCTCGTCCCTTCTAGAAGATATAGAACACCATCATCATATCTTCTGTGTGTAGATCATGTTTAGCTAATAAGAAAAATACTTGGATGAGTTTCGTCATCAACTTAATTGCTTTCCTATACGAAGATTGTTCAAGATTTGTATGGTTCTAATTTATCACCAAGAACAATGTACATAAGTCAAGCTTCGTGGCAGTTGATTGACTAATGTCACTCAAGGGATTGGAGGAGCAGCATCAATCGGGAAACATTTTAATATACCGCATCTGAATGCATCCCAAATAGTCTTATGGAAAGGGAATTGGTCATATTATTATTATTATTATTATTATTTGTTTTCTTAATTTTTTTAAAATTTTTTTTGTGGTCATTAGAAGAGAGGTCGATCCAATTAGACCATAAAGGTATGAAATCAGTCTTGATAATCTTCTCAGCAGAATCAAATCAATCGTAATTAAAATATCTAGCTGTAGTCTTAAACTCTATAAGAATCCTTCTAAGCTTTAGATTATTAAATAGTTTTCGTTACCATCACTACCTATATATAGGCATGCCAAGAATATTAAAATGAGGTAAACCAATCGAGCAATGTCCTACTTTCCCAATATGCTGCCTATATAAAGTCCGAAGGCCAGGTGTAGATAGGTGACTCACCAAAGTCACTTGTGCTTTCACAAGTTTTTAATACCGCATTACCGTAAATGGTATCCTAGAAACTTCTTTATACATATTAAAATAGGTCATTACCAATAAAGAATACACAAAAGTAATCATTTTAAGATTGAGTATATCAGCACCGGTTGGTGACTCATTAGAGGAGAAGCCGTTTTCGAGGAGACACCAACTACCCACTAGCTTTCCCCTTAGCTAGCTGAATCAGGAATTTAGTTTGCATTCCCAATTAAAAAAACATTAATTTAGTAATTTTTTATCATGGACAAAATGTGGCTTGCATGATGTTTATGGAATCGTGGTACGTAATTGAATATATATGGTCGCTGATATCATCATCATCTAGCTAGTACGGAATTAATCCAACTGTTTGAGAAGAGGCCAGCTGGTTTGCTCAAATTGGGTAAAAAGAATAAAGTAAGAACCTCTTTCATGCACCTTGTTCTTAACACGTGGCTTAAGCTGAACAAAAGAGATGTAGCTGGTTAGTGATCAAAAGCGGAAGTACTCAAACTGAACTTCGATTCAAACCCCTTTAAAAGATCTTAACTATGTACTGATTGTGATATCATCAAGGTATATATCATATTCAAAATATAGAAAGTGACTTATATATATATATATATATGTTGAGATGAATATGAAAATGTATAACCCAATTACAAGTTCTAAGTAGATCTGGTTTTGCAATTTGATTGTGTCATAGAACTTGGGGACAGCATACGACCAAAGTGGGAGTAGCTAGCTTGCTATTATTATTGCAACTATGGTATCAGCAATGGGTCGGGGGATTCAAGAGCACCAAGGGTGGAGGAAAGGCCCCTGGACTCCCGAAGAGGATAAGCTACTTACTGAGTATGTCAACTTGAATGGTGAAGGAAGATGGAGTTCAGTAGCTAGGTGTGCAGGTAGTAAAATATATTATATATATATATATGTACATATATTTGATTTTCTTAGTATTATGTACACATTAATTACTCTGAGCTAGTCTAGTTAACCATTATGCACTGACAATAATTAGTAGTTCTTATTACTTTGTTTAATTGCACTAAAGAATAACATACACATGATTACTTTATAATTAGCACTAACTTTAAGCAAATGAATTGGCTTTTCTTTACAAGCTTTCTAATAAGGTCCTATAATTAAGCTAGCTAGACATGCACTGAACTCTTCATATTGGGTTCATGCACTCAGGATTGAATAGGAGTGGGAAAAGCTGCAGGCTAAGGTGGGTGAATTATCTAAGGCCTGGTCTTAAAAGAGGCCAAATAACACCACAAGAGGAAGGCATCATCATTGAACTACATGCTCTGTGGGGTAACAAGTAAGTAATTATATTTATATAAATAATAACTGAATGACATATAGATACACAAAATAACACCATCCTTATATGTCTCTATACTACATGTTAATTACTTATTTACTCATATATGTTTGTTTCTATGTGTTTGTATAATTATACAGATGGTCAACCATAGCTAGATACTTGCCAGGGAGAACTGATAATGAGATAAAGAACTTCTGGAGAACTCACTTCAAGAAGAAAGAGAAATCATCTCGTAAGCAACAAAAGAGAAGGTCTCAACTTCTCAAAGAACAAAAACCGCAAAAGGGTCACAACAATCATCATGATCACGATGATCATCATGATCAGCTACCCGGCCGCGTGGCGGCCATGGACGGCGCGGATCAAACAAAGACTAATCAAGATATTGATCATCAGGCACGAGATGTAACCATAAAGCACGAGAATATGGCTTTGACTAACAACCCCAGTTCGGATCAGAATATTAACGGCTCTCATAATCAGATTATTCAAAGCAGCTTACCACCTGTGATGTATCAAGACGATGCCGTTTCGTATTCTTGGTCCGACACCACAGCAGATCAGGAATATTATGGCTTATGGGGCGGTCTATGGGACCTAGTCGATCAGCAATATGGTCGTACGAACAACAATAATAATAATAATCAAGGCACAGCTGCTAACTATTATTATTACGGAGCAGCTGGGGACCATATTATTAATCATTCAAACAAGAATATCATACCAATTCAAAACCAAGCTAGAGCTTTCTCTTCTTACGGCGGTGTATTTTTCTAAGGAGAGCTAGATAGCTAGCTATAATATTTAAGCTAATTAACTAGCTAGCTAGGCTGGGTGTTGATTAAATTTATTAGTTTATATGAGGGAGTAATTACATGATGATTATTAATGTATGTATTTAGCTTGTTAAATAGTCATGATTCCATAGGCACATGTGTAACACTCCAATAAAATTTGATTTGGCTATTATAAGTTAAACATATACACGTACTGATCGATCGCGTGGTACTACTCATATAATAGAAGAATTTTAAATTAGGGCACTTGCATTTTTACAGAATTAATGTAGCACTCAGTATTTGCTATATTGTATGCTTCTATCCGTATTTAACTTGTTAATTAACCTCTACTTTTCCACTAATCTTTTTCTGTCTCACACAATGATAAATGAAAAACTTTGGCCAATAATTGTTTTATATGTTTCTATAGCACGCGGTACACCGGATACATCTATAGCTAGTACGTACTTAATATGGGTACTTTTTAACATTATTTTTAAAATATGGGTAATTAACTATTTGACTAATTTTGATTATTATTACCAATTTTTTGATTAAGAGAGTTGTATAATAATTTTGACCAAATCTGACACAAATGATAATTTTAATTAAATTAATTTAATTTAGCAAAATATAGTGATACTGTAAAAACTCGGAATTTTCTAAGGTAATATAAGCATTTTACCAGTTTTTTGGATATAATAATAAAGGAATTAATTTGCAAAAATTTATTAGAGAAAAGACTAAATTGCAATATTAGGAGACTAGTTTGAAAAAGATTTGAAAAGCTAGAAACTGTTGTGTAATTTTTAAAAATTGCACAGTCCCTATAATAGAGGCCACGTGACCCGTCGTTTATCTCTTCCTCTCTTTCTCTCTTCTCTCACTCGCTCCCGACCTCTCTTTCTCTCTCTTGGTTTTCTCTTGGCCAAAGGGAAGCGACCACTGTAGGTCATCGTGAGCCCGCTGCTGACCTCCAGGAGCTGTTGTCGTTGCCGGAGAAGGAGGAGAAGCTATTTCGGAGTTTTCATCATCGGCAATGATTTTGGTCACCGTTTGATCTCTAACCAGGCTCGTTAGATTTGTATCGTAGCAAGCATCATCAAAGTATATATATCTTAACTTCATACTGCACGAATCAAAAGTTGCAATTTTTGAATATTTTGAGCTTTAAGTTTGACTTTTAATTTTCCTTTGGATTGTGTTTTTGTTGCCATTTTTGATTGTACTCAGAAAATAGGGATGTTTGATATATATATATATATATTGCCTATGTTTGGTAACCGACACGAAAATCGAAATTAGACAGCTAAGATTTGCCTCGATTTGTGTGTCATCGGTCCAGTGTAGGCTCGGACTTGAATTGAACAAGTTATATGTCTAACCTAGCTATTTTAAGTGTTAGGAATTCAGTAAAGAAGTTCGTTTGTGGATTCAAAGTTTCGTTGAGAAGCTGATTTTTCGCAAGAGGACGATCGAGGGCTTGGAATTGATTCCCGACCTTTCAGGCGATCGTCCAACGATATTTTTAGGATTCAATAGTGTGGTAGTGCTATTCTTATGAGATAGGGACTCAGTTACCTTCATTTTCTATCGTTTTTGAATAAAAATTATTTTCTCCAACATAAAAGAACAAATGTGGTTTTTTTGAATTATCTGAATATATGTAGTAGAATGTGATTGTATGATATATACTGTATTGCTTTGGAATTTTTTTAAGTGTAGGTTATTTTTCGGTATATCAAAAATAAGGTCGTTATACTGCCCATTTCTTTACAAAAATTTAATATGCTTATTTTATTAAAAAACTAGAACATGATTATCTTCACATTTCAGCTCTGTATGGCATATGTCATAGGATCATACATAAGTACTGTGTTAACATCGTGGGTTTATAGTGTGGCCCTGCATATTCCACTGTCAGTATAGAGTCCGTAAACCTGCGCAGGGTTTTGTTACTTCTGATTACCTCCCTATTTGGCAAGTGTAGGTAATTCGGTTGCCTCTCTAGGTTTAATAGGCAAAACATGAGTGTCCTCTCTGGGTATGAGTTTAGGTGTCAGAGAAACTGTTAGGTACACTTAGTACCATCATTCTGGGTTTCCATAGATGAGAGGATGTGAGCTCATGGGTATGGGTCTATTTGTGTCATGTGCATCTTAATTGAATGGTTTTGATTATACTGATGTATTTATACATATATATATATATAGATTTCCGGTTTTGGATTATTATATATGTATGTATTGGATTTAAACTAACCATCTAGGAACTTCTCGTCACTAAAATATTTTCGATCGAGGTAATTGTTTTTTCTATTGAGCATTGTATGCTCACTCCATTCCTTCCTTCCTCATGTGGTATTATAACAACCAAACTTTTTAGGTCGTTAACTGCTTACCTTCTTAGTTTTTTTTTTTTAAAAAGGAAATTTAGATGCTGAAAATTAATGACAAATTTTTTTTATATATATTTTTATTTTTTTAAAGAGATTTATATTCATAACTAATAATTTACTTAAATATTAAAAACAAGTAAATGCTTCTCAATAGTTAAGTACCCTTTATTTAAATTTGATTATAAACTTTTTATTAAGGTGATTTAAATAATGTGCAACCATAAAAGGCTCCCAGGTGAGGAGGAGGGTCATATACGAACCACTTAAGTCCCAAGCTCTCTTTAGACAGTTTAGGTCTTTTTGACAGAACCCCTTGTGTTTTGGACTTATTTAAATCGAAATATTTCCTCTTTTAGATCTTTAAAAAAACATTTGTTTATGTTCTATTAAATCAAAATACATTTTCAAGTTCAATTTGATTAAACTATGTATTACGAAATAAAATACCAAGTTATAAATACGTTTTCAAATAACATCAAGCTTACATAATTGAAATCATTTGTCTCATAATAAGAACATACGCAAAAGTAATTTTAATGGTGATATTCTATTGCACGTGCCTCACATTCATCTCTGCTTCAATTCCAGCTAACCCATCAATCAAATCATAGGTTTCTTTCCTTTAGTACCTATAGCATGGATACTCATAAAATGTGAGCTTTCACCCAGTACGTATAATGTAATTCTCACAAAACATTTTTCTTATGAACAATCAATTCTCTTTTTTTTTTTTCTTTTTATTATGAAATTTTTTTTTTCTTTTTATCTTATTGAGAGGAAATTCTTTCTCAAAGTCATCAAATGGCCAAGTATGTTTAGGAAATCGGCTATGATAGCAGGGGAAAAAACATAAACAAGACCCCTAACAAACACTTTCCTATAGCCAGGTGAACCTAGTTTCTCTAAGTTTTTAGTCAAATTGGGATAAAATTCTTGGACTATCCTAGGGAAAAAATCTTTGATTTTAGACACAATATTTAACCACTTTTGATCTTCAATACATTTTAAAGCCCCTATTTTCTAAAATGACTTCAAGTTTATGTTTCTCTCAGGTATAAATTGACATTGTTCATAGATCTTCATAGATTGAGCAACATCTTTTGTATAATACCATGGAGAGAAAGAGTTTTTAGGAATAAAACCTGGTATTCTGAAGAAGATACCCCTTTTCCTTTCTCAACAGCAATTACTTTCTTCTTCGGTTGTGTTGATTTCAAAGATTGACCAGAAATTTTTTGGGCAACAGTCTTCTTCTTTGTCTTTGATGTTGTAACCAGGTCTGGTACAACTGGTGGTGTCTGATTTTAAGGAGATGTTAGGACATCAACCTCAGGTTACTATTTTGAGACTAGTATAGAGGCTGCAGGAGGATCTACCTGTGCTGAAACATTAGAGACATCAACAGACTTCTGAGGACTTGGCTCGATATTCACTACTGGAACTGAAGGATTGGGAGATGTTGGCACATCACCCATTTCAATCGATGGTGGTGTTGATATCTTTTGATCGACAATAGATGTTGGAACATCCGAAGGAATTACAGATACTATTTGGGTTGTCTCATCATTTTTCTCAAGGGTAGTTTCTGGAGTATACCCAGGAGAAAAAACATCTTTAGCAAGAGGGCTAGTGTCTATTGCGTCTTTGGCAGTATCATTAACTGATGATATTGGTACATCGGAAGTCACAGGTGGTACTTTCTCATCTAGACCCTCTTTTGAGATCACTAGATTTGGTGGTGCAAATGTTAGAACATTAGTTTGCATCGATTTTTTGAGAGAACCAGAAATCAGAATCGAACTTCCTTCTTCTGATGTTACCAATGGTGGATTGGGGATTTTGGCAGAATGGATAAGAACTACTGGTGCTAATGGTGGAGCAATTGAAATACCCACAACTGATTGGGCTTAAAGAGAAACATTCTATTCACTTGTTGGTGGAGGCTGAGTTGAAGATTCACCCATTGAACTAGTTTTCTGCACTTTCATCGCAGATGAGGAAGAAGCAGATTTCTTCTTTATCAGAGTTGATGAAGAAGAAAGTTTCCCTTTGGCAACATCAGGAGAATCCATCTTCTTACCACTTCTCGTGTTCACCATTTTCGAACTTGTTTCAACACTTAAAAAGTTTTTGAAGAACAAAGATGTAATCAACAAAGAAGATTTTGTGAGAGAGTGAGATAACAAAGAACAATATAAATTTAAATAACCTAGAGTCCATTCAATTTTCCAAATTTGAAAAAGGAAACAAAATCAATTTTGGAGCCAAAAAAAGAAACTATAATAAGAGCAAATCTCGAGAACAAGGAAAAACTGTCTTCAATGGTAGTTAATTGATTTTATCTAATTTTCCAATTAAATGAGCTCAGTTTATTTCATGTTGTAATATCAGTGCAGGCTATTGGAGCGGTTTCTCACCAGCCGTCCACGTGTCTCGAACTGCTGATGCTGTATCCTCCAACTGTCCACGCGTCCTTGCTATCTCAAAGTCTTCTGACCTCCAAGCAAGATCTAAGAGGCGGGGGTGGCTACCTGCAAAGACTTTCCGATGCTTAAGTCAGTGGTCTATCTTTGAGATAGGGTAGCAAGGAAAATATTTCAGTATGAATATCTATCTGTTTCTTGTTCACAGACTTTTCTATATAAATCTATTTTTTTTAAGCGTACATACCCCTCTCGGGAATGCATGGCTTTTATATATGTAGTCCTGAGATAGTGAACCACGTGGTTCTCAATCTCAGGACTGAGTACCTTTCACCTCAAAATCTTTTTCAACAGTCACGGGCCGAGATTTCGGTGATCTCCTCTGTGCTGCCGTGGCCTGATTTTCGCCGCCTCCTTCGGCTTCAATCTGTCAGGAGTAAGATCTGGGTAAATCGCCGTTCTGTCAGGACGGCTTGTCCCCGGCACACACCTACCCAGAATCGCATTAAATGTTCTGTCTGGGTCTGGAGCCGTGAGTCGCTTTTCACTGTATTCGGTCGGAAGATCCTTGGGGCTTCTGACCTTCCCGACTGTTGAGGTAAGAGCCGCTGTTCCTAGATGGCAGACCCTTGGGGCTTCCGACCCCCAACTGTCGAGGTTGGGGTCAGACTAGGCCAAATCGTCTGGGGTCAGTGATGGACTCGGCCCTAATCTCGGACGGCCCAATGGCCGATTATGAGATCACATGCGATCCGCGTGGCCTTCCACGTGGCATATGGCTCGGGAACGGGTCCCACAACTGCCCCCATTTCCCTACTTGATGGATTCGTGTCTATCAAGTGGGGAAACCGTCTCTTCGTTCCTCCAATCTGGGGGACGCACGTGGTTCTCTCTTCCCGATACGGAGATACGCCATCCCTCATCACGAGATCTGTTTGAATTTTGAAGTTCTGACTGCTCGGTTTCCTTTATTCTCTCATCTTCCAGAAAAACTCTTCGGCTTCTCCCCTAAAAAACCGTAATTGTGTTCATTTGCCATTTTACCAAAATTTTCAATCATTCCAACCTCATAACATCCTAGGGTTTCTGCTTCCTTCTCTTTTAAAGATTCTCACTCTTCCAGTCGCGTTTCAGAACAATGGCTTCAAATCAAAACCAGGAATTGCAACCCGCTATGGATTCAGAATTAGATTCATTGAGGAGGCAGCTCTGCCTCCCCGGAGGAGTGACGCTTCAACGGGTTGAAGGCCCTGCAGACTGGTACCTTCACCCTTGCGCCCTCGAGGGTTCCATCGTCTTGGGCAGGAAGCATTTGGACTGTCTGCGATTCCCTCTTCCTCCCCTAATCCACCAATTTTTTGCCTTGACGGGAATCCATCCGATGCAGCTAAATGCAAATGGGATTATGATTCTGATGGGGCTTTCTACCCTATCAGTTATCTACAACATGTATATCGACCTGGAGGTGGTATTTTATGCTTATAAGCTTATTCTTATCCCCAAGAAGGGCTCCTACCCCACCTTCTACCTCCAGCCGCTGCCTGGGCACCACATCTTTTGGGGGTTGCCGCGGTCAGACATACAATGAGACTCTCACGCTAGGCTTTATGCCGTTGGAGGGGCGTGGTGCTCCCCTTGGGTGAACGGAGAGCATTTCCAAGTCCCCTCAGTCTTCCTGCAGAGTAAGTATTAGGCCATGATCTTTGGGTCTGGGTCCTCTCTCGATATTATTGCTCATGCTACTTTGTCTTGTACAGCCTCAGCAGAAGAAAGCAGGTTTGAGCCGCACTTGTTGGCTGGGCGGCTCAAGAGCCTGGAGGGGATCATAATCTTCAGCTCTCTGGGGGAATGCAAGCACATTCAAGCCGTCCTCAACCCCCTGACGATGAACCTAATGCCCAGGATGGTCTCATACCTTCCCTTCCCTTTGGATACCTAGGTCATCACCAAGTACCTGAGGAGTCGACTTGACGCCTCCGCCCTGAACTGATTTCGCCGGGACAAAAGCGACCGGACCACCATGGTGAGTCGGCAGGTTGCGGCTTCGAGCCAGTTGGCGGGCACCAACGATCTGGTAGCACCGTTCAATCATGAGCTCGAGGAGGCCGTGAGGCTTGTGGCCGCGGAGTGCGTCAGGCTCCGCCAGGAAGAAAACGCCGCCCCCAAAAGGGTTAGGGGTGAGTTTATTTTTAAACCTTTGAATCTTTGTGGGTCGGGCTGCAACCGCAAACTAATCTCGTTGTTTGTTTTTCACAGGTTCTGAGATGGGCCCGCCAGCCGGCCCCTCTCCCATCAAAGGGGGTGCCACGGCATCAAAAGCTCAAGCCAAGGCATCTGCTGGCCGGCGCCTCACGGTGCATTCAGGAGGAGCAAAACCAGTGGTTCCCCGCTCCGACGTTGGCAGATCTCCACCTGGGGGACCGTCTGCCATCCTGATCGCACGCGTGGAAGAGACGTCGCCAAGTCCGACTAGGGGGTCTGCAGCAGTGATCTTGCCCACCCCTGACTCTGGTTTGAAGTCAAGTGCTATTAGCCTCGGTGGAGAGTTCACCGAGCTCAGTGGGGGAGTTCCGAGATTGAAGTCCCGGCTCTCCTCCCCTCCCCTCCCCCGGTCCCTACAAAGCGGCAACGCAAGGTCGGCTCATCCAATGAGGAAGAGGGCCGGGTGGAGAAGAGGGGTAGGGTCATCCTTTCGTCTGATAGTGACGATGATGGGGCGATGCTGACCCTTCTAAGGAGAAAGTGATCAGTATGCAGTGGCCAGCCCAGAGGAGGTGCACCGCCTCCCGCCGTGGTCGACGGCGTTCTTGATGGCTCCAGACCTTTCTCGGTCCCTATCGCTCTTGCTCTGGAGGTGTGCCCAGTGGGCGGAGAGGACGCCCTTATGACCGGCGAGGCGGGGCCACGTTCCCCGGGTGTGGGTGATACTCAAAGGGATGGTCTAGCCACGGAGCCGGAGCTGGAGGCCCTTACGTCAGAGAATGTCGAGCTCATCACCACCCGCACTCTTGCGCAGGTATGTTACATTCGGGTACTTTTATGTTTTTCAACATCTTTGGTAAATGCTGACCCCCTCCTTTGTTGCTTAACTTACAGCTGTCTGCCATCCAGTCCTTCTACTCTGCTCGTGTCAGGGATCTGACCGAGGAGCTGAGCTCCCGTTCTGCACTAGCCGAGCGCAGCGAGGCCGCCCTCGCCGAATCGAGGTTTGACTTTGATGCATATCGGGGCCTCGAGGAAGCGAGGGTTAGCAGCACGGTGGCACATGCTATGAATGTCGAGGGAGCCAGAAGCGAGAAGCTAGCTGCGAGATTGGCTCAGGCGGAGGCCGACAGGCTTGCCCAATCCGAAGCCGCCAGGCTGGCTCAGGGCGAGCTGAGGATCAAGGAGCAAGAGCTACAGAGTGCGGGGGCAGAGATGGGACTGGCCTTTATCGCTCGTGACCAGGCTGTTGAGGATGCCAAGGAAGCGAGAAAAGCCGAGGTGGCAGCCAAGCTAGAAGCCCATGCTCTGCAACGCAGACTTGATCAGTCCCATGAGGTAAACCGATATCTCTTTCTGGACCATAAAAATCTGATGGGTGCTCAGGTGGAGATATCTCGTAAACATTACGAGGACCTTGTTGGTATTAACTCTTTATTGGTCGACTTATCGCAGTGGTAGGCGGAACTCAGATTGGCGGCGCTGAAGGATAGACTGGCGGATGCGGAGAGGTTAAAAACAAGGTACCAGAAGCAGGTGGACGTCCTTTCTGCGGAAAGTTACAGGTCTGGCTGGGAGAATAGAGAGTTTGAAAACCACGCTGAGGTGGTGACGCCAGACTAATTTGACGATCAGAAAGGCATCGAGAGGGACCACTACTCCATCAAGCACTACATGCAGCAGCTCACCAGCCGAACTGCTGAGGTAACGGGTCCCACACAACCTACAAAGTCAATATATTATAAATGGTAATCTTTAAACAAAAGAAATTGATGAAATCATTCCTATTATAAAAAGATTTTAAAATATACAATCCTCACCATCTTTAATCACGAAAAATATTTGGAAATATTCAGCAGATTAATTGATCATTTAAGATTGAAAATTGACTGATTAATTGATCTCATTTTTTTTTTATTTTTTAAATTTCATAACAATTAATGTTGTAGCATTGACAACATTTTAGGCAATGATCTTTTCATGAACAGTAGCTTTCACACTATCACTGAGGTAGCCATTTTCATATGGCAGATCATCCTCTACTCTATTGGTGATACATTGGCCCAAATTTCTCAAGGATGGCTTTCACATATCAATATAGGTAGCTTTTTCTGATCATAAGGCATGTATGAATATTGAAGCTGAGATCAAGATAATACATATGTCATTCAACAATCAATCAAAATTTCTCAAATTTTTCTAGTGAATATTTCAAAACAATTTTCAAGAGAAACATAGCAAGAACTGTTTATTAGAAAATAATTTTATAACAAGGAATTCTTTCATTTTTTCTTTATGTCTTGAGGTAACCTGAAATAATATTTTGATTCTAATTTAGTTGATGTTACAACATGATTTCATACGAAACAAATTCCTAGGGCTTTTCTTAAAGAATTAAAACGTAGAAAATCAGGAGCTTTTGTAAAGATATCTGCCTACTGATTGTCTGTCTCTAAATGTTCCAATATTACAGTTTTTCTCTCAACATGTTCTCTGATAAAATGATGACGGATATCAATATGCTTAGTCCTAGAGTGTTGTACTGGATTCTTGGATATATTTATAGCACCAATGTTATCACAATAAACAACCAATATATCCAATACTATACCATAGTCCTTGAGCATTTGTTTCATCCAAAGTAACTGAGTGCAACAACTTCCTACAGCAATATACTCAGCCTTTGCAGTGGATAGAGAGATTGAGTTTTGCTTTTCACTATGCTAAGAAATCAAATTATTTCCAAGAAAGAAACAACCCTATGTCGTACTTTTTCTGTCATCAACGTTAGCTGCCTAATCTGCATCACTATAACCTGCAAGATTAATGTTAGTATCTTTGGAATACCAAAGACCAAAATCAACTGTACTACTAACATTCTTGATTATTCTTTTTATAGCAGCAACATGGGATTCTTTTGGATAGGATTGATATCTCGCACACACACCAACACTATAAGCAATATCAGGTCGGCTAGTTGTAAGATACAACAAGCTACCTATCATACTTATATAAAGAGTTGGATCCACATTGACTCTATTTTCATCTTTAGTCAGCTTTAGATTTGTACTCATAGGAATATTCATATGTTTTGCTGACTCTAAACCAAATTTTTTAACTAGGTTTCTGGCATACTTACTTTGGGAAACAAAAATCCCATCTTTCAGCTGCTTCACCTGTAAACCTAGAAAGTAGGTTAATTCACCTACCATGCTCATCTCAAATTCTTCTTGCATTTGTTTCACAAATTCCTGCACTTTATCGTTAGAGGTAGAACCAAAAACTATATCATCAACATAAATTTGTGCAATAATAATATCAGAATTAAAGTGTTTGATGATTAAAGTTTTATCTACTCCCCCTCTCGTGTAGTCATTTTGTACTAAAGACATTGTCAAACGTTCATACTAAGCCCGAGCTTGTTTTAAACCATACAGTACTTTTTTAAGTTTTAAGACATAGTTGGGTTTGAAAGGATCTTCAAAACCCTTGGGTTGTTCAACATATGCCTCATCATTTAAAAAATAATTTAAAAAAGCACTCTTTACATCTATTTGATGTAAAGTAAAACTAATGTGATAAGCAATAGTAAGCAATAAACGAATAGATTCAAGGCTTGCCACAGGAGCAAAAGTTTCATCAAAGTCTATGCCCTCTACCTGAGTGTATCCTTGGGCAACTAACCTAGCCTTATTTCTACTAATGTTACCAAATTCATCTGATTTATTTTTTAAAATCTATTTGGTTTCAATAACATTAGAATTATTCGGCCTAGATACTAATGTCCAAACATCATTCCTATAAAATTTTTCTAGTTCTTCTTGCATGGCTTTAATCGAAAAATTATCCTATAATGCTTCTTTAATATTTTTAGGCTCAATTAAAGAAGTAAAGCAAAGAAATTGTACCAGATTAATATTTATTCTTTTGGTCACCATTCCATCTTCAAGATTACCTATGATTAGGTCGGTGGGATGATTCTTTTTGACCCTTAAAGAAGGTTCTTTCTAAATTGGATCTCGAATATTCACTATTGGTTCATCAGAAGATGTTTGTTCAGATGATGTTGTAACATCGGATTCTGATGTTGAGACATGATTATCTGACCTTGTAGTACCTTCAGGCTGTGTCACAACATCTAGCTATATTGCAACATTTTTATCTGAATCAGTATTCTCCACAAGACTCTGAGTTTCATCTTCTTTTGAATATTCTGCAAAGTCTAAAAAATCATCTAGAACAACATTAGCAGATTCCATAATAGACTGAGTTCTCATGTTATAAATACGATAAGCACGACTATTTTTAGAATATCCAAGGAAAACCCTACATCACTTTTTGCATCAAACTTACCTGACTGTTCTCTATCATCGAGAATGTAACAAGTACTTCCAAAAATATGAAAGTAACCCAAGTTAGGTTTTTTACCTCTCCAAATTTTGTAAGGAGTTTTGCTGGTACCTAGTCGAAAATATACATAATTTATGTTGTAACATGATGTGTTTACAGCTTCAGCCCATAACCGTTTTGTAAGCTTTTTGCTGTTTAACATCATCCAAGCCATCTCCTATAATGTTATGTTCTTCCTTTCCATAACACCATTTTGTTGTGGTGTCTTATGAACTGAAAATTCATGAGTAATACCATTTGAATCACAAAAATCAGTTTTCGATGAATTTTCAAATTCCTTACCATGATCGCTTTGTATTCTGATTATTTTTCTAATGTTGCAACTTTTATCTGTTTTAAGTTTAACAACTAGTTTCTTAAAAGCATCAAATGTATCTGACTTTTCTCTTAGAAAATCTACCCAAGTATATCTAGAAAATTCATCTATACAAACAAAAATATACCTTTTACCTGCAACATTTTCTACTTGCATGAGACCCATAAGATCTATATGAAGTAGTTCTAACACTCTTGATGTTGTAACATGTTGTATTACTTTATGTGTTGATCTTACCTGTTTACCCATCTGACAAGGACTACAAACACCTTGTGATTTCTTACCTAACTTTGGTAAACCACGGACTTCATCTAAATTGGCAAGTTTCTACAACATTTTAAAATTCAAATGTCCTAACTTTTCATGCCAAAGATCAGATTTACGTGTTATTACATGAATATGATTTTGTCAAAGTATAGCAATTATCCTTTGATCTATAACCTTCTAAAACTGATTTATCACATTCATAAAGAACAACACATTTATCACGA
This sequence comes from Parasponia andersonii, assembly GCA_002914805.1. NCBI lineage: Eukaryota > Viridiplantae > Streptophyta > Magnoliopsida > Rosales > Cannabaceae > Trema > Trema andersonii. Next base: position 213,279 of record JXTB01000380.1, read on the forward strand.
GTAAAATTAATATTAAAATTTAAATCACAAATTTGACTTATGCTTATCAAATTAGCCATAAGTCCCTTTACGTGCAAAACATTCCTAAATTAGGAAATCCTTCAATATCAAGAGTTCTTTTGCCAACTCTTCCTTTTGCACCATCTCCGAATGTTACAATACCATCAGTGTCAATGTTGTAGTCATCAAGAATAGATTTATCATATGCCATGTGCTTAGAACAACCATCATCGAAATACCAATCATTAGTAATACATGATCTAACACAAGTAAATGATCCAAAACAATTTAATTCAGATTTTTTAATCCAAATTTTTCTTGTTTTTCTTGATAAATCAATCTTTTTATTTGAAATAGAATTTCATGAGAATAGTAATTATTTTCCAAAAAGTTTCTCATAGTAAAACATCTAGGTCTGATGTGACCTCTTACTCCACAGAAATGATAAGTTGGAACGAACTTACTATGGTTTCTCATGAAATTAAATCCTACAAGTTTGCTATGTATTGCAACAGAAGATTTTTGTGTTGCAACATTAGCATGTTTTTCAGAAACTGATATTGGTGCAATTACAACATGAGGTTTCTTCAGTGTTGTAACATCACTACTGGTTCCTGCAACAGAGTAAGGAATAGAACTCTTAACAAAAATAGTTTTTGAATTCGAGCTCTCACCTTTAAATCCAAGTCTACGATGATTTGACCTATATCTACCAACTGTTAGAATATAATCTAATTTGGCAGTTCCAAAATTTAGCATTTTTAAGGACTTTTGAGTCCTATTGAGCTCTGCTGAAACATCTTTTAACTTTGCTTTTTTTTTTTTTCAGCCAGCAAAGTTTCTAATTATTGGATCTTTATTTTAGAATTCTCCTGGTATTGGAGGAGTGTAGAAATTCTTCCTTCAAGGGATCTATTTTGATCTATGACTTTGACCCATTGAGAATACATATTCTCACAGGATCTTCTAACTAATTCTTCATCCAATTCGGAATCATCACTGTCAGAATCATATACCTTGTTTGATGTTACAGCATTACTACTAGGTGCAGCCAATATTGTAATATTATCTGTAGAATTCTGCATAGAACACACATTATCTGAAACTAAAGAAACTCTAAAAGCAACGTAATTTCTGTTGGAATAATGTCCTATCAAGCAGTTTATTATTTAGACATTATAAACAATATTTATTGGATTATTTAGTATCTATTTGTTATTAATAAATTCCATGTTATGAATTTCTATTTCATTTATGTCACATTGATATACATATGATGTGTATATTTATCTTATGCAAACATCTAAGAGATTCCAAGATATGAAATGAGTAAAAAACAATTATTCGTATGATGAGTTAATATGTGGGAGACATTATCTTCTTTATTTCATTATGTCTAAATTAAATTGTTCGTATTCTGTATATTGAAGATGGAATACTTTACTATACCATAGAATGAAGTGTTGTCTATTTAATTAATGAAGTCTCTAATTATTGAAGTGAGTCTTCGGATAGAAATACTAGTGCATTAAAAGAAAGTTATAACAACATCGAATAGGACCTAGTGAATTAGAATTTGAGGTTAAATGTCGTAACTCAAATTTCTAATTTTACTAATCTAGCACTATTATAAAAGACCTTAATCCTAGTAATTAACGAACTTATTTTCATGTGTTTTGTCTTTTTGAGTTACTAAAGGACTAGTTCCGATTTATGATTCGAACTCCAGTATCTTGGAAGATAAGGTATATGAAATGTGTAGAACGTTTTTCATGATAGACACCATGCATATGATGTTACTTTGAGTTTTTTCAAGTACTTAGATAATATAAACTAGGACCCTGGTATTCACTATGTGAATTTGACTGTGTTGGTATAAGTAGATACAAACATCATAGTCAACTATTATCCATTAGATGAAAAATGGCAACTCAAAGGTAAATATATACTAAAGGGGTAATACGGTAAATTCACCCTACTAGTAGGACATTGCATTGGGAGTATGTCTACAAGTATAGTACATGCTAAATGGATCAAGCTAATTAATTATTAATAAACTGCACAGAAAAATAAATGACATTTAGTCCAAGAGTACAATATTGGGCTTATAGTGGTGTGCCCCAATATTAATGGACAAGGCCCAAAAATAATTAAGACTTAATTATGATAGTGGGTATATGGTTCATTAGAGCTTGGGCTTTATGGATCCATCTGGTCCCCTGTCTAGCTCAAATTAAAGCCTAATAGTCATTTGATGATCAGTTGAGCCCAACAAGCCCAATAAGCCTATTAGGGTTTACTAATCTCTCTATAGTTAAGAGAAAAGTTCTATAACAATCAGACACAAGTATTGCACATGAAACACCCCCTTGAAAAGAGAGTGTCACACAAAAAACAGAGAGAGAGAGAGCAGAGAAAATTGGCCACCACTAGGGATTCACTGTCCTTGGTGTTTCGGCCATCCTGGAGAAATCGGTTCGAGGAGATCGTCTTCTTGTTCATCTATAAATCTCTTTATTAGGAATCAAGAAGGTGACCACCCACCGGATCAATCAAACGACTTCCGAGAATAGATAGGAAGACTAGAAGGTTGTGGAGCGAATTCAGGTATTGTTCTTGTCTAGATCAAGAGTTAATTTATGTTAGATCACGAGTTAATTTATGTTAGATCACGATCCGAAATGTTTAGTAAAAAAAAAAATTTTAAATGACTAATTCCGCTGCATTTCTTGATTTTGCAAAACTATGGTGTTCTTGAAAATGATTTTATGAAAATATTTTTTGGAAATTTATTCCAATAAACACCAGCAATTGTACGAGAGCATGGTTTTATTATTGATCTAGCATGTTTTACTACGGTCTATTCTCTTATTGATTGATGTTTTTGATTTCCAGAAAGGTTTTGTTTATGTTTGGTCTTGTTCATATTATGAGTAAACTCTAATTTGTATGATAGTCAATAGATTCAATGAGTTTGAATGATTATTTGATTAGATGTTGCTATGAGAAAATGATCATGTTTATTTTGATTTTCGTTTTTTGGCATGTTCTTGATTTTTATGTGTTCATATTTTATGTTCTTGATAAAACTATACATGGAAATGTTTTGATCTTTAATTGTTTTATGAGTTTTATGAAAACTGCTTTTTTTTCAATTTAAAAAAAAAAAAAACCGAGACGACGGAGTGATGCACGGCTAGGAGCTGTGTGCACCACTCGCGCCAGGCCAGTGGGTGTGACCCTTGCACGGGCCACACAGGCACGACCCTACACATGGCTGCGCAGGTGAGGCACCGTTGGCCATGTGGATGGGATCCGCGCGTGGCCTGCGGGCTACCTCCCTGCGCAGCCTGCATATGTAATACGGGCTCGGCCCTTGTAAGCTGCTCGAATGTGATTCGAGCATGCTGCCTCCCAGCGCAGGCCGCGCAGAATCACACTGTGCAGGCTACGCAGATGTGATTCGTGCATGGCCTGCAGGGCGGCAAGCCCGAGCATACCATGCGGAATCACACCGCGCATGCGGCATTGGCACGGCTCCACTAGCTGCGCGGATGCGATCTGCGCATGGTGTGTAGACACGACCGCACGGGTAGCCTCATGTGCCATGGCCGCTCGGGGTGCCGCCTCGTACATTTGACGTGCGAGAATTACACGAGCCCGTTGTCACTCAAGAGTTGTCCTGAGCGAGGCCACGTAGCATTATGTGAGCTCGTTGGCACCCGGTAGTTGTCCCGAGCGTGGCCGCATACCGTCCTCCGTTTCCGTCCATCGACTTGTCCCGACATGTTTCGTATTTCTAGCCATAATTTTAATTATTTTTATTTTAAAATTAATTTAATTTATTCATAGTTTTATTAAAATTGATAGAGTAAATTTCAAATTCAAATTTTTAAAATCCTTATTAAATTTGAATTTTCGAAATTTAAATTGATAGGATATTTTAATTTGAATTATGGATATGATTGATATCCATAATATCTTAATTATTTTTTGAATAATTAGAGATATTTTAAAATAGAAATTTTTAAAATTAGATATTATGAGATAATATCTTTTTAATTTTAAATTCAAATTTTGAATAAATATTTTGAAAAACTGATTATATGATAGTTGGTAATCTACTTTTGAATTTTAAATTTATTTAAATTCAAATTAGAGAAATTGAAGGAGATTTTATTTGTAAAATCTTCTATCTTTTAAATTTCGAATTTTATGAAGATTTGAATTTAAATTTGAATCAGAATATCTTTTAAAATCTTCAAATTTGAATTTATGGTTGGTAGATATTTAATGAGATTTGATATTGATTTGAATTTTGAATTCAAATCTGACAGGATAGGATAATGGAAGATATTTAAGGAAGTTAAATTCAAATTAAGATTTCAAAAGTTGAAATTTAAATTTGAGATATTTATGGAGATTTAATTAGTTAAATCTTTTATTTAAACTGATTAGATTTTGTGAAAATCTTTTCTAATTTAAATTTTAAATATTATCTTCCATATTTAAATATTTAACATCATCTTATCAATTAGAATTATTTAAATATTATATAATTTTAAATTACTAGAAATTAATAAATTATTAACAATTAATTATTTATATGCTTACTACTTTGTCATTATTAGGACAATGTTCATACATGCCTAATAATTAAGTATTATTACATGATCTTTAGTAACATGTCATATAAAAAATTAGAGTTACTCTCATGCAAATATGAACATGCTTACATAAAAGATTTTAGGTTACTAAGTTAATTATATAACTGAATAAAATCTATAAATCCCTTATTATAAAATATTGAGTGAGAGAAGGTATATGATACCTATGGTCTCCATTATTGGTTCGTTATGTATTAGGATGAGCCTTGCCTCAGAATCTTGCTGAGCTCCAGTAGGAGGTTTTTTGTCCGAGTAATGTTGGAAATGAGCTTCTAAGGATAAGGTACTAGGTAGACTATATGAGGTTGATCGCTCGTAGAAGATGGTCTTATATAGAAAGCTTAGTTACCAAAACAATGGTTAAACACTTAATTCGAAATATTAATATCTTCCCGTAGGATTTCTTATTAATCGATTAGAGGACAAAAGAGAATGGTAGTTAGAAATATAGGATAAGAGTTATCTGCTTATTTACTATTTGAAATTGTTTCAGTTTGACTTGTTAATTGCATGACTTCCTGTAGGAGGCTTGAAATCAATGATAGGTTAAATTACCATGAATATAAGTGATAATCTTAGGGATACTTCACTTGCATATTGTATGATTAATACTTTATGTTAATTATTCAAAACATGATATATGATGTTTGCTTATACATGGAATATTTATTTATTTTTCAGTAGATATGGCACTTAATCCTTTATCCACTTTACTCACATAAAATAAGCTAGACGGTGAAAACTATATAGACTGGAAACGTAATCTAGACATAGTGCTTACTGCTGACAAAAATAAGTGGGTTCTCACCACTCCATGTCCTGCTCAGCCAATTGAGGAATTCACCAACGATGAAAGAAACTTATATGATAAGTGGAAGCAATCTGATGAGATGGCTAAGTGCTATATACTTGGCTTAATGAGTAATATATTACAGCAACAACATCATGGGATGGATACTGCTGTTGACATTATGCTGAGTGTTGATGAAATGTTCGCCAGTCTCAGTCATCAAGCTAGAAATGAGGCTACAAGTGCATTTATGAATCTTCGTCAAAAGAAGGGTACTCCAGTTCGGGAACATATGATGAAAGTCATCGCATACCTTAACGAGCTAGAAATCCTTGGAGCTGAAATTGATTGTGACACCCAAATTGACATGGTTTTGAACACATTGTCAGACATTTTTAATCAATTTAAAATTGATCATGAGATTTGTTGGAAGGATTATACTCTTACTGGCCTGATAAAAGATCTGGAAATAATAGAGAATATTCTTAAGAAGAATAAGTCGGGGTCAGCTGAGGCTAATATAGCTCAAGCGAGTTCTTCCAAACCTAAGTCGAAAGGCAAAGGTAAAAGGAAGAAAAAGACTCCTGCTTCTCTAACTCTAAAGAAAAAAGAGACCAAGAAGGATTCCAAACCAAAGGGAAAATATTTCCACTGCGGTGAGGATGGACATTAGATGAGGAACTGTAAAACTTACCTAGCCCTTAAGAAGGAGAAGGACAATAATAAGGACAAATAAGGTAATGATAATTTGTTGTTCACTGAGGCTTGTCATGTGGTTGATTCTATCGATTCTTAGATCATAGATTCGGGAGCCACTGACCATGTTTGTAACACTTTGCAGGGGTTCAAGGAAACTAAGAATTTCACTAGTGAAGAATTCACGCTGCGATTGGGAGATGGCTCAATAGTTGAAGCTCGTGCAATGGGAGATGTTATTTTGAATTTCGATGATTTTAGGTTTTTAGAAATAAAGAATTGTTATTATATTCTGGTGTTTAAACGGAATTCGATTTCTATTTCCTTTTTGATGAGACAAGGTTATTCTGTTCATTTTGACAATAAAGTTTCTATTAGAAAGAATAAAAGTCTTATTTGCACTGGTACTTATAGGAGTAATCTTTTCTTTATTCAACCTAAAAGTATCTCATTGCACAATCTTGAAAATGTTTCTGAACATGTAGAATCTAAATATAAGAAAGTGAAAGTGAGTACTAATGATGAAACTTATCTCTGGCATTTGAGACTCGATCATATTAACTTAAATAGAATTCAAAGATTAGTCAATGATGGATCTCTATGTTCGTTAGAAGTCAAATCATTACCAACTTGCGAATTCTGTCTGGAAGGTAAAATGACTAAAAGACTATTTACTGGAAAAGGTCTCAGAGTTCAAGAATGTCTTGAGTTAGTACACACTGATGTCTGTGGGCCTTTGAATATTATAGCACGAGGAGGATTTGAATACTTCATTACGTTTACTGATGATTATTCTAGATTTGGTTATGTTTACCTAATGCAACGCAAATCATATTCTTTTGAAAAGTTCAAAGAATTCAAAGCAGAAACTGAAAAGTAGTTAGGAAAGAACATAAAGACCCTTCGATCTGATCGAGGTGGTGAATACCTCTGTAGAGAATTCTCTGAATTTCTCACAGACAATGGGATCCTATCCCAACTCATAGCACCTGGTATGCCTAAACTAAATGGTGTTGCTGAAAGAAGAAATAAGACACTTTTGGATATGGTTAGGTCGATGCTCAGTTATTCACAATTACCCGCATCTTTTTGGGGTTATACCTTAGAAACTGCTATGTACCTGCTGAATAGAGTTCGTTCTATGTCAGTACCTAAGACTCCATTCGAACTATTGAAAGGACATAAACCTAGTTTGCGTCATATCCATTTTTGGGGTTATCCAGCATACGTGTTGAAAAGGAAAACGACTAAGTTGGAATTACGATCGGAATTGTGTCTATTAATGGATTACCCAAAAGGAACAAGAGGATATTATTTCTATAGTACTAAAGAAAAGAAAGTGTTTATGAGTACAAATGCTACTTTCTTTGGAGAAAGCTATATGAAAGATTTCAAGCTAAAAAGAAAGTTAATTCTAGAAGAATTAACTGATGATGTTATCAGCTTATCTATAGAAGATAACATAGAGAAAGCACTTAGAAAAGATAAATCACTTAAAACTCAATAAACATCAGATCCTCATCATAGTGGGAGAGTTGTGAGACAACCTGAAAGATACTTGGGAATAGGAGAGTCTTGTGACCAAGAATCTGATCCTTACACCTACAATGAGGAAATGGATCATGTTGATAAAAATCTCTGGCAAAAGGCAATGGAATCCAAAATAGAGTCCATGTACTCTAATAAAGTCTGGGAACTTGTAGATTTACCTGAAAGGATAAAACCCATTGGGTGTAAGTGGGTCTATAAGAGAAATAGAGGAATAGATGGGAAAGTAGAGACTTTCAAGGTAAAGTTAGTTGCAAAGGGTTATACACAAAAGGAAGGTATCGACTATGAAGAAAACTTTTCTCCTGTAACTATGATCAAGTCTATTCACATATTCTTATACATCGCTGCATCTCTTGATTATGAGATATGGCATATGGACATCAAGACTGCATTCTTGAATGGTAATCTTGACGAATGTATATATATGATACAACCAGAGGGATTCATTGAAAAGGGTCAAGAAAGAAAAGTTTGTGAACTTAAGAGATCTATTTATGGATTCAAGCAAGCATCTAGATCATGGAACATAAGATTTGATGAAGTAATTAAATCTTATGGTTTTGAACGAAACGTAGATGAACCTTGTGTCTATAAAAGAATTCANCTGGTACTGTATGTTGATGATATTCTAATCATTGGGAATGATGTTGGATCATTATCATCAGTGAAAGTCTGATTAGTACAACAGTTTGATATGAAAGACTTAGATGAAGCTTGCTATGTTCTAGGATTATAGATTCTATGAGACATAAAGAACAGACACATAGCTTTATAACATGCTTCATATATAGATAAAATACTGGTTAGGTTTGCAATGCATAATTCCAAGAAAAGTTTAACACCCTTTCATAAAGGAATTACTCTGTCTAATGAGAATTCTCCTAAGACAAGAGAAAGAACAGATGAGAAATATTCCTTATACCTTGGCAATGGGAAGTCTCATGTATGCCATGCTTTGCACAAGACCAGATATTTGTCATGCTGTTGGGATTGTAAGTCGTTATCAATCCAATCCAAGATCTGAACATTAGGATGCAGTGAAGCATATTTTAAAGTATTTTCGGAGAACTAGAAATCATATGCTTATATATTCTGGAGAAGATCTAATACTTGTTGGATATACTGATTCGGATTTTTAATCTGATAAAGACTCTAGAAGATCAACCTCTGGTTCAGTCTTTACCCTTGGTGGTGGAGTCATTATATGGAGGAGTATCAAGCAATCTTGTGTTACTGATTCAACCATGGAAGCCAAATATGTGGCAGCTTCTGAAGCAGCTAAAAAGGTGGTCTGGCTTCATAATTTCCTTATGGATCTCGAGGTAGTACCTGGAGCATAGCAATCTATGACACTCTACTGTGATAATAGTGGAGCAGTTGCTAACTCTAGAGAGCCCAGAAGCCATAAGAGGGGAAAACATATATAGAGAAAATATCATATACTCAGAGAAATTGTTCAAAGAGGAGACGTGATAGTGAGTAAGATAACGTCTGCAGAGAACCATGCTGATCCTTTTACCAAATTTTTGGCTACCAAAGTATTTGAGGACCACCTAGAAGGAATGTGACTACATGATATGTCACATCTGCTTTAAAGGCCAAGTGGGAGATTGTTGGAATAATTTCCTATAAAGCAGTTTATTATTTAGACATTATAAACAATATTTATTGGATTATTTAGTATCTATTTATTATTAATAAATTTCATGTTATGAATTTCTATTTCATTTATATCCCATTGACATACATGTGATGTGTATGTTAATCTTATGCAAACATCTAAAAGATTCCAAGATATGAAATGAGTAATAAATAATTATTCGTATGATGAGTTCATAGGTGGGAGACATTATATTCTTTATTTCATTATGTCTAAACTAAATTATTTGCATTCTGCATATTGAAGATGGAATACTTTACTATGCCATAGAATGTAGTGTTGTCTATTTAATTAATGAAGTCTTTAATTATCGAAGTGAGTCTTCGGATAGAAATACTAGTGTGTTATAAGAAAGTTATAACAGCATCAAACAGGACCTAGTGAATTAGAATTTGAGGTTAAGTGTCGTAACTCAAATTTCTAATTTTACTAGTCTAGCATTATTATAGAAGACCTTAATCCTAGTGATTAACGAACTTACTTTCATGTGTTTTATCTTTTTGAGTTACTAAAGGACTAGTTCTGATTTATGGTTCGAACTCTGGTATCTTGGAAGATAAGGTATATAAAATGTGTAGAACATTTTTCATGATGGACAGCATACATATGATGTCACTTTGAGTTTTTTCAAGTACTTGGATAATATAAACCAGGGCCTCGGTATTCTCTATGTGAATTTGACTGTGTTGGTATAAGCAGATACAAACATCATAATCAACTATTATCAATTAGATGAAAAATGGCAACTCAAAGATAAATATGTACTAGAGGGGTAAGACGATAATTTCACCCTACTAGTACGACATTGCATTAGGGGTATGTCTACAGGTATAGTATATGCTAAATGGATCAAGCTAATTAATTGTTAACAAGTTTCATAGAAAAATAAATGACATTTAGTCCAAGAGTACAATATTGGGCTTATAGTGGTGTGCCCCAATATTAATGGATAAGGCCCAATCATAATTAAGAGTTAATTATGATAGTGGGTATATGATTAATTGGAGCTTAGGCTTTATGGATTCATCTGTTTCAATGTCTAGCTCAAATTAAATCCCAATAATCATTTGATGATCAATTGAGCCCAACAACCCCAATAAGCCCATTACGGTTTACTAATATCTCTATAGTGGGTATATGATTCATTGGAGCTTAGGCTTTATAGATTCATCTGTTTCAATGTCTAGCTCAAATTAAAGCCCAATAATCATTTGATGATCAGTTGAGCCCAACAACCCCAATAAGCCCATTACGGTTTACTAATATCTCTATAGTTAAGAGAAAAGTTCTCTAGTAATCAGACACAAGTGTTACATGTAAAACATCCCTTTGAGAAGAGAATGTCACATAAAAAACAGAGAGAGAGAGTAGAGAAAATCGGCCACCACTAGGGGATCCACTGTCCTTGGTGTTTCAGCCATCCCGAAGAAATCAGTTCAAGGAAATTGTCTTCTTGTTCATCTCTGGATCTCTTTGTTAGGAATTAAGAAGGTGACCACCCACTAGATCAATCAAATGACTTTTGAGAATAGACAGGAAGACGAGAAGGTTGTGGAGCGAATCTGGGTATTGTTCTTATCTAGATCAATAGTTAATTTATGTTAGATCACGATCCGAAATATTTTGTTAAAAAAAAAATTTTTAAACAACCAATTCTGCTGTGTTTCATGATTTTACAAAACTATGGTGTTCTTGAAAATGATTTTATGAAAATATTTCCCGGAAATTTATTCCAATAAACACTAGCAATTACTTACATGAGTTTCATCTTCTTCTTGGCTGCCTTTTGACGCCTTATCACTCCACGAGGTAGTCATTACCTTAGATTTTTTCTTTAAGGTGCTCATCACTTCACGAGGTAGTCATTGCCTTAGATTTTTTCGTTAAGGTGTTGACACATTCATCTTGTATGTGACCATAACCTTCACACTCCCTATACTGAATACCTTTCTTTTTGTCTTTAGAAATATTAGATTTAGGAGGAATGAACTTACTTTTACTATTGTTGCTCCCCTTTGATTATCGCCCATTTTCTTTAAAATTTTATTAAAGTTTTTGAACAAAAGAGTAAGTTCATCATCAAGGTTTTCACTTACACCCAGTTCAGGGGTAGCTTTAAGAGCCATTGATTTATCTTTCTTCCTATGCATGATATTCATCTCATAGGTCTACAAGGATCCATAAGTTCTTCCACCTTTATGGTTTTGAGGTTCTTGCTTTTTTCAATAGCCGTGAGCTTTGGTTGAAATATGTCAGGCAAATATCTAAATATTTTTCGAACCATTTTAGTATCTGAAAAGCATTTACTAAGAGCAAAAGTTTCATTAGAAATATCATATAGTTTAGTAAAATATTCAGATAGAGTTTCATTTTATCTCATTTTTAACTCTTCAAATTTAGAAGTTAAAATAAATATTTTGGTTCTTTTCATATCACCAGAACCTTCAAAATATGTTTGTAAAATATCCCACGCCTCTTTGGCAGAATTACAATTTGTTATAATTTTACTATAAGTAGCATCAACACCATTGAGAATGGCATGTGGAGTTATAATTGGCCAGTTTATCATCATCAGAAGACCAATTGAGTTCATATTTAGGAATAACATTCTCATTCTTATCCTTAGTGGTTGATGGTGCCCATCCTGCAAGAACTGATCTCCATGATTTTTCATCAATAGATTTGATGAAAGCCTTCATACCTGTCTTCCAATATGAATAGTTATTACCATTAAGAAGTGGGGGGTGTGTAATTGACCCACATTCGGCAAGAAATGACATATCTGAACAATACGGTCAAAAATCTACAAGATCTCACAAAATAAACTATTAGTGACCTATTCTGATACCAAATGTTACGACAGTTTCTTATATTCTTACCGAATATTGACACACAATATTTTTACTTGGTTCAACTATCTCTCAGGAGTCTACATCCAAGGGGCCACTCCTAGAGACATAAACTTATTAGTAAAGAATAATGTGAGTACAAACACCAATAAATCTAAAAGACTCCCTCTTTTAAATGTTGCAACATGCTAGTACTCCTTTACTAATCAGTCTAGTGAGCTCCCATCGACTTGAATTGATTCCTTCCGTCTGAACTTCCTTCAGATTTCACAGAACCTGTCTTCTCCCGAAGACTTATTGCACTTCTCCAGAAGTGCTCATACTTCTTCCTAAGTACTCTCACGACTAAGAATCTCTCATAGTCTCACAATACAAAGTATAGACAGATTTATCAAAGTATTGCTTTAATGGCAATCTCAAACATATATGGCACACATAGGACTCTAGCCTAGAAACCTATTTATAGTGCTTAAACTCTTCCAATCTTTGGTAATTTGCAAGACACGTTTTCTTCATTATAAATGCTGATTGGAAGCCAATTAGATCAGTCAAGGATAAGATTGTCCTTTCAACCTCTTTGATATTTAATAAAGAGATTTGTAGACAAATAAATAGACGATTTTATTGATCCGATTTCAATGGGATAGCCGGAATACTCAAGATTAATGAACCCTAACTATGGTCAAGTTCCTCTCTCTCTCTCTCTCTCTCTCTCCATGTGATGCACTCTGTCCAACTGTGTTTCACGTATAGCTTAATTATATATGGTCCACCATAGGGAACTTTCCTCTTGGCTATACAAAGAGTAATTAATTCTATTGGGTTCAATTGATTATTAGCTAGATAAGGAATCAGATGGATCTATATAATCCAATTTTCAATGTATTAGACACTCACAGTCATTCACCAAAATGGACCTAATATTGTACTATTGGACTAAATATCAATTTATTTTTAGTGAAACTTATTAGTAACTAATTAGTTCAATCTATTTAGCATATACTATACCTGCAAACTTAACTTCAATGGTAAGAGAGTGAAATTACTGTATTACCCTTCTCGTAAATACTTACCTTTGAGTTGCCATTTTTTATCTAATCGATAATAGTTGACTATGGCATTCATATATATTCATACTAACATAGTCAAATTCACATAGTGAATACTAAGACCTTGGTTTATATTATCTAAGTCCTTAAAAAAAATTCAAAGTGACATTATGTAAATGATGTTCGTCATGAAAAACGTTCTTATCAATTCATATATTTTATCTTCCAAGATACTAAAATTCGAATAAAAAATCGAAACTAGTTCTTTAGTAGCTCAAAAAGATAAAATTACACGTAAAAATAAGTTCGTTAACCACTAAAATTAAGGTAATATTGCAATAGTACTAGATAAGTGAAAATAGAACGTTGAATTATGGTACTTAACCTCAAATTATATTTCACCTCAGTTTTATCCAATGCACTAATAACTTTCTCATAACATACTAATATTTCTATCCGAAGTCACACTTTGATGATTGAAGACTTCATCAATCATATTAAAATAGACTACATCGTATTTTATGCTATAACAAAGTATTCAATCTTTCATATGCATATTATGAATAGTTTAATTTAAAAATAATGAAATAAAAAATTCATTATCCCACATATAAACTCTTTATACGAGTAATTCTTTTACTTATTATTAGTCATAGAATCTTGAAGATAGTTGCAAAATATAATAGTAGACATCATCTATATTATTGTGACATAAATAGACAAAATTCTTAACATAGAATTTATATTAACATTAAATAGATAACAAATAATTTCACAAATATTATTAATAATGTTAAACTAATAAATTGCTTTACAGGATATTATCACAACACTTTGAGCAAATGATATTCATCCCCAAAAAAGTTCACATTCAATTTCTTTGTAAGGGTTTATTCATTGTTGCTAATTAATTATTTAGTAATACCTCCTATTAGTAATTCTTATAACTGTCAATAATATTTGATTATCATGTATAGAGGACACAAAGCTGGAGGTATTTTGTTCAATTTCCTTTGAATGTGCTATAGAAGGGATTTTCCTAAGGAAAAAGAAAATCAAATATCAACTATAATTTGTTTTTACAAGTCTTATTTTCCTGAGAGAAAAAAAAAAAATTAAAGATATATCGACCATACTTAGTCTTAAAAATCTTAAAAATTTTACTTTTGCTATATTAACTTAAATTGTTTTTTTTGGTCTCAATTTGAAACAATGCATGCTATGAATCAACAATCAAAATAGCAGTTCGAAAAAAAAAATAATAATTCAACAATCAAAATTAATATCCCAAAAAAAAAAGAAAAATTAAAGTAAGAGAATGTGACAACATTAATTGAAGGTTTAAAGACCCAAAAAAAGAGAGAAAGAAGTTGGGAAAGATTTTCTCACAATAATTTTCTTTCGTTGCTAAATTTTGTACATGCTTTGATATTATAGTTATACAATACACTATAATATATATGACATTGTTTTTTTTTTAACTTTTTTTAACTACGTTCATTATTGTCAGTACAGAAAATCGTTTTGGCATAAACTATAGTTCAACTAGTTATGTCTTGTCCTAGTAGATGTCGTTTAATGAGGTTATTGGGCCGCTCTTCTTGTTCATGTTTTATTAACGTTTTTTGTGGTTTCTAAATTCATGTTATTTTAGAATTTTTGTCGTTCGTCCGGTTTATATCGTTTGATCTAATATATGTCGTTTCCTTTATTAATGTTATACTGCCATGGTGCTCGTTGATGCATTTACGGTATTGCATGTTTTAATTGAGAAATTTACATTTATTATCGATTTTTGTGCCTTATATTTTAAAAATACTTGTTTTTATTTTTTTAAAATACCCATTTTTGGTATACATTTTTATGTGTAGAATATGTGTAATATTGTACTTTTATCAAAACAGGTCTTAAAATGGGTATATGAAATAAAAATAAAAAATGGGTGTTTATGAAAGTATACCTAAGAAAATAGGTATTTATGATTTTTTTTCCCTTTTTTAATAAGATTTTGTGAAAATTAGGACTTGTACAACATTTTTAGAAAAATATGATGGTCTTTGTTTTTAGTAGATCCTGTATGGTTTTCATTAGAAAAATGTCATTTTAAAAAAATATTTAAAAAATTGATATTTTTTAAAATAGTAACTGATAACCGGTAACCAATTTTCAAATATTAGTAATTAGTAACCAAAGGAATTTATAACTGAGATATAGTTAGTAACTAACAATTGATAATCAGTTTTTAGAAACTAGTAACTAGTAATCGTTCTGAAAATATTATTTTTCTAAAAACTTTTAACAAAGTGATATTTTCTAGTAAAAGTTGTATGGGAATCGAAAAAAAAAATGACCTCTGTGTATTTATTTTTATCTTCACCGGTAAAAGTATTAGAAACCCTAAGATTTTTCATGTTTTACAACGTTGTCTTGAGAGAAAAGATACAGGTAGGACTAAACTTGGGCCAAAATGGTTTTTTAGTGCAATTTTTGAAAAATAATATTTTTTAAGAGTGTCAAGAACGTCTTGACTTATGTAGTAAAGAATTTCTTAAAATGAAAAAGTCCTAAGTAATAGTTCTTTTATAGTCTAAAATTTCTTGACTTATGGTCAAAAAGTTTTTTTTGAGGTCAGTCAAAAAGTTTTTGACACTCCTAAAAATATTATTTTCGAAAAAATGCACAAAAAAAAGTTATTTGGCCCAAGCTAGTACTATCCATGTCATTTTCTCTTGTCTTGAAAGGCGTAGCCCATCAATTCCTTCTCGACATGTCCATGATTCCGGTTCCAAAAAGATACATAAAAGGAATGGCCCATGCAGGTCTCGAACCTACAACCTTCGCGTTATGAGCGCAAGGCTCTAACAAGCTGAGCTAACGGGCCAATTTAGTTAACGTATATGTGAAATTTTTGGATAAGATATTAAGACATCATACTATCTATTTATTTTTTTGGCTCATAATACCATACTGTATCATCCAGTACGACCAGACCAGTGTCTAATTTTTGTTCAAGTTGAGCTTAGTAGATAGAATAGAGAGCGTAGAGCAAAAGAGGAGAAAATGGAGAACATAACAGCAAGCGAGGTGGCGGGTTTTGGAGTTGGGGCTTTCCTCCTCTGCGCCACCATTGCCGCCCCAAAGGTCGATGCTTTCATCTCTGCCTCTCAGCGCAGGTATTTCTCCTCTTTCACCCGACCCTTCCACTCCATATTCTTTTTAATGTTTCCCATCTTTTTTATGTTATACACACACACACACACAGACACACATCTATATATGCGTACGTATAGATAGAGATATTTTTTGACTCTGTATAACTGGATGAAAATTCTTGATTTTTGTTTCTTTGTTATGCTCTGTGTTGGAATTTCTAATATATGTCCTATTGCATTTTGAGGCGTTGGTTCATTGTTTTAGTTGGCTTTCAAACACATATTTAAAAAACTCGAAGAACCCAATTGGGATTTTAGTGCTGTTTTGAAGTTGAAGCATGCGCTTTGACAGTTGAAAGTGTAAAATTGGTAGCAACTCAAGTTCAGTCCAACCTTTTAGAGCCCCTGATATGGTATTCCCTTTGTGACCATCGTATAAAATGGGTTTTTAAAGACCAATAAGGGAAAGTGAAGTAAGCACAGAAATTGCAAAATTTATTGGCAGCTAAAGAGATATGAATTAGATGGAAAAGAGCAAGAATGGATATATGTTTTAGACCCTTTTGGAAAAAGAAACAATTTAATTAGTTTAAGGCTTGAATTTGAGTGGTAGCAATAAGTAGAAAGAGCAGAGAGAGATTGAGAAGAAAGGGGTCTTTTAAGAATAAATGACCTCATATATCATGTGGCAATTCTTGAGACGGTTGCAGGTCATCCTTATATGTTCTTTAACAAAAAATCTTATCAATCATGCCTAGTTTCTGGATTCTCTTTTTCCCTTATGAGATGTTCCAAGCTTCCTTTTTCTGCTCACCTATGAAAAGGCTGTAATTGTTACAAATATACATATTTATGGCTAGTGGCTTATTTCAAGTACCATATTATACTGATATGATATTATGATCAATATACGCAGCTTTCTGGAAGAATAAGAATGAGTTTAATTCAAGGAAAACTGACAATTAGGGCTATTTTCAAATCATCTGTGTGAGCTAACAGTCGAATGCTACGGCTATCTCTACCTTGCTAACGATCTCATTTTCTTAAGTCTCTAGTTTCTGATTGCTGTTTGTGATTTAGATTTCCTTTTCTCCTTTTGGCCTGAAATTTTGACGAGTTACTAAACTACTTCTTTAACACCTGAAACTGCTAATTTCTCGTCGGATTTCATCTATAAAGGTGCTTGTGTATTTCTCAGTTCTTATGTAATGTACTTGAGTCTTCTGTAGCATTGCTCTCTCTCTCTCTCTCTCTCTATATATATATATATATGTATATGAAAATAAATGATATATATATTTGTATATGAAAATAAATATAGGTATATATTTTAGAGTTTTGGTGTAATTCTTACTAAAACAAGGCAAAAAACCTCTGAATTTATATCTACTTGAAAAAATTGTATACATTTAGGGGAAATTTTCCAACATATTTTTGTAGTACATGTATGGCTTCAGATATATGTAGATGTATTGATGGAGTTTAATTTCTCTTTGTTGTACATATGACCATACAGTTCTTTGGGTATGTGCAAGAGATGTGGCAATCTGAGGATAATAGCGTGCACTAAATGTAAAGGAGCTGGATTAGTTAGAGAGGGCTTACTATTTGGTTTAAGTCTAGTGGATGAACCGAAGGTAATATCTACTGCATGCGCAAATTGTCAAGGCAGAGGTCATTTTGGCTGCCCTGATTGCTCTAAATCCTCAGTTTAACAGTTACAGGTCATGTAAAATCATTATTCTCTATCTACTTCTGCTTTGATTAGACATCTTTCTTCTTCTGGCTGCAGTCATGATGCATGTCTAGTTTGGACCACTTGTATACAATAAAGAAGTTATAAACTGCTTTGATAACAGAGATCTGCCATATAGAAGTTCGGCTTTTGTTTGGAGTGAAAAGAGAAAAGTTCATATTTTGTCATGCCAATTCTAGTCTGATTCATATCTTGGAATTACAATGGAGTTGCGAATAAAATCATTTGTGGCTTGAATGTGTCGTTTTCTTTTCGTATCCGTTCTAGTGAATTGGACCGTTCTTGTGAATTGGACTTTATCTGATCTTAAGTTCATCCTAATCGGACTACAAAATCTCATGACTGTTCCGCTGCCAGAAAATCTCCAGTACAGGTAGTTCTTATCCTCTTAACACGCTTACATGGTATGATGATCTAAGAGTAGTTAAATAACACCATGGTGATCTTTTTTCCCATAGTGATGGTTGTTTCACAATTGACATGATATTGGGTGGTCCAACTCTAAGGTCAATCGTTCTAGATCAGTTAGTGAGTTACACTCCGGTGAAAGTGTTTCCAATTTTTTCATGCTTTCCATGGTAAAGTTTGGCTATGGAAAATGCAATCCTCTACCGCAGTTATGATTGTAAATAGCTATAGTCTCTGAACATTTATGCAAAAGTACTAAGAAGATATTGCTAGTTCATATAGGCTTAAAGTTCAAGAGGTAGTCCCTTGGCAAATGCCTTTACTTTTTTCCAATTACAGCTGTAACAGCACAAAGACTATAAATTCTACTTTCGAAGCTGCTGAGTGCTAAGTCGTCTTTGAATGGAGTCCAGGTTAGCATATGTTTTTATCTATAGTGGAACACAAAGTTATCAGAATATGGTAACAAGCGAAAAGTGAGCATCATAATTTGGAACAAAATCTTAAGACTGTTAATCAATATAAAAGTAAATATATAAATAACAGGGAGGGGAATATTGATAAAGAGATGGTCCCAGATTCATGCTTTTTTGGAGGTCATGGCACGTTAGAAACATTTTCTTTAATTAATTAATGACACTTGACCTAGAATTTTGCACAATCTCATGGTCTCAAATTCAAACTTTTTAGATTTTGAGACATTATCATAGTGGGGTTTTCATATACTGAAGTGGTGGCAAGACGAATTTCCTTGAGATGACATATTCATATATTGGTGCAAAGATGTTGAGAAGCGACAAGGCACACTGAACCACTTCTTGCCCAACTTTTTTGCCAATACGATAGCTATGCTTGTGGTTAGAATGAGTTTAAGGTACTATGTTTTTATAATGACTTATAGGATGTTATGTATCTAGAATATATAGTCATATTTGGGTTTGGAACATTATCGCCATAAGTTCAGTTATTTGTTTTACCAAATTCTTGCACATTTACCCCCGAATTTAATATTTAGGATGTTTGTCCGTACTATACGTAACAATCTGTTAACTGTTACTAGTATTGTTCATTTAAGATGTTTTGACTTTTGAGTCAATCACATCAAAATATAAGTAAGATTTTTCAGACGTATTGAGATTGTCAAGGATTATTCAAGTGAACTTTAATATGTGACTCGTAAAAGAAACGATATCAGATAAAAGTGCTCGTCTAAGTACATAAGAAAAAATATCTAATAGTTCAGTAAAAGCTGTAGCAGAGACCCGAAAAGAAAGAGAAGTTCCAAGAGCGCAAGACCAAAAGGTTTTTGCATTATTTTCATCATTTTTCACGTAAAAGGCTGCCACCATTGGTAAAAGGCCCGCAGCTCGTGGTCTTGGAGATGAATATGTTAACAGATAAAACTGTCATATTCATGTTACGAAGTGAAGTGAAATCTGGCAACTATCAGTTGGTTTAATAGGGCTCTTTATGGACAAGGGTTTTTTCTTTTGTTTTTTTTTTTTAATGATTACTATAATTTTCATTTTCATTTTCTTTACCTGGTAGCTATATTATTTTTTTTCCCTTAAAAGGGCAGCTGTAAATTCTTTGGTACAGGGAGTTGTTGGGTATAAGAATGAGAATCTTTCAAATTTCCATGTTTGTTTTGTGTTTTGCATTTTTTTGATCTATAAGAATGTGAAATCCAAAGAGTTGAGCTAGTCATATTTTCGGGTAATACAAAACTTATCAAATAGGTGGTTTTTTTCAATCATATCTTTTTTTCTAGATTCTTATTGTGAAAACCTAAATTTTTTAAAGGGCAAATAAGTAATTTTGAGCTACAGGTAAAATTATAAATTCAAATTTTTAGATTAATTAAATTAAAATATCTGAAATATATTTGGACACTTTCAGGTCTTTGTTCATTTGGGTTCAAGTGCAAAGAAATTTAAAAATGCAGACAAAAATTTAAATACATGAGGGTATAAATGGAAGGATTTTTGTAAAATCTCAATTTATTGTGAATAGTGTACAACAACTCAGGAGCTGACACATGGCACTAAAGTATTAAAAATTTCTTTTAAATCCCCAATCTTTCCTTTCTTTTCCATCGAAAACCCCCAGTTCTCTCTCAATTTTCGGAAAAAATTCAGAACTGTGCCCAGTCACCAACTCCAGCACCGGCAACCTCCTCCGATGACACGCCTATCTGTCCTTCTCATCTTTGGCCGATGAAGCGATCCCGATGGTCTTGTGGCTGCATGTGCATCATAGACGGAGCTGGAGCTCCTTGAAACTTTCGCCAACCGCAGTGTTTTTTGGCGAAATGGTCAATGTTTGCCACTAGTCTCCTTCACTGTAAGCACGTCTGGCTCTAACTTCCCCCCTCGACGATCTAAGACAGGTTCCATGGCATAAAACAACTCCGGTGAGCTTTTGAATTATTCGGTCGATTTCTCAAAATTTAATTTCGGTATTTTACAAATTTTGGATATCTTATGATTTTCTTTGGTGATATTTAGTGAATTGTTGGAGGATTTAATATAGAAAAAGGGATGATTGCTTCCGCAAAATTAAATTTCTGATGGTTAGAAATTTCATAAATAAAATTGGTATTCTTACAATTATTTTTTAAACAAGTGATATTTTGGTAATTATTTTTGTGAATAATTTATTTTGATCATGAGACTTTTATGATGCATAAGAAGAGTATGAAACAAGAACAAACATAATTATTTTGTCAATCGTTATCCGGAAACACGTAAAATTTGAAATTGAAAAATAGATATTTTTTCAAATATTTTCAAAAAATGGTATTTTTGTAACTTTTGGATTTTCATGCCTATTTAAGGCCGTGGGTCTCGATACTGAATTCTGACTTCGAATTTAGACTCAGTGAGGTCAGGAGACGAATTATGATACATAATATCACTATATTTTGAAGTGATACGAAAATCGAAATTTTGTGATTCGTAAATAGTATCATTTTGCGTGCCTAGGTTAAGTCTTGCAATGGAACTTACTTTTGATAAATTATATGTCTAACCAAACGTTTTTGGATATCCTGAATTCACTGGTGACCTTCGTTTCAACATTTGAGACTCTAGTAGAAAAGTCACTTTTTCAAGTAGACTTACCGAGATCCCAAAACGATCTTTCGAACACCCAAATAACAAATGAGAGTTTTCTTCGAACATCGTTAGCTTGGTACAACTATCATATTGAGATAAGGATTCAATTTTCTAGTTTTATACTTGATTTGATTTATAATTTTATTATAATTGATTTATAAAATATCGTGAATTTTTACGATGATTAGTAAATTGTTGAAACAAATTAGATTAAACTAAGATCAAACTGTGTGGAACTTTGTACATATTTATAAATTGTGATTATGAGGTAGTATAACGATGTGCTGCCCTTGTTACAGTAAATCCCAGAATAATGCCATATAGGATTTTAAAGCATGATTTGATTAATTCTTTAATGGATGGTTATTGTGAACTGTTAAATATTATACATACCATACGATCATACATAAAATACATTTTAGGCATCGCAGTATTTAGTAGGCAGCTAGTATCTCCACCCTCGGTGAGAGCCCATAAACCAACACGAAGTTTTTTTGATTATTCCCACTTGGTAGGCATAGGCATTTAGTTGCCTCTCCGATTCAGTAGACATAGACACATGGGTGTCCTTCTAATTTTTTGAGATAAGTATCGAGTAAAGAGTACTTAGTGTAAATAGTATGAGTTACTCTTCATGATGAGAGGATGCGAGTTGATAAGATAGAATGATTTATCATATGTACAATGATGTGGCTTTAGTTTTGATTTTGAATATATGAATATTTTGGATATCAATTATTTTTACGAACTTGGTTTATAAATAGATTTTTGAAAAGGAATTAACCATGTAGGTTTGGTGAAATAGCGTCCATTTAAAAAAGTAATTGAATTTCTACGGAGTATGTGAATGCTCACCCCCTATTACTCTCATTTTCTAGTGTTTGATTATTTAAGGTAGTCTTCTTGATGGATAGATACGCTGTATAGTTTGTATATACAGTTCTACTCTTAATCCCTGATAGGTATTTATACTCTGCTAACTTTCTTTATTTTTCATTTATTTAGCCAAGATTAATAAATTTTCTAAGTAAATGTACGAGGATAGTTTTAAAACTTGGAACTATAAGCGATTTAATGTAAATTATTTTGAATATTAGACTAAAGTTTTCAGTTGAACTTAATCTATGATTTCTCAACAATTATTCAAATAAGATAGTTGGAAATTTTCTTGAACTTTATTGGGTATTTTTCTTAAGTAATTTAAAACTATTAAAAGTTTGAAATATTATGGAATGCATAATGATTTGAGGACCAAAACGAAATTATCTAATACTTGATTTCTTCTAAATTTCGTAAAATTAATATTTAATTATTATTTCATATAAAATTACTAAAAGTCACGGTTTTAGATTTTCGGTACTGACAAAAATGGTATCAAAGTTGCAAGCTTCAGATCCGGCTTGGATCTTGCCTGTGATATTTTACTATTTAAAAAGGATTTTAGAAAGTATTTGATAAATACCTCATATATCACTTAGGAATTGGCTAAATATAGTCTTTACTCTGATTCATTCTGAATCATTCATTCATCTCCTTAAAGTGAAACTCTAGTATCCTTGAAATGATTATAAGCTAGAAATTCTAGTCTCAGAGGTGTTAGAATTGACACAAGAGTAGTGAATTCTATTTCTATTCAAATTCTTTGATTCAAATAGATATTCGTACTTGTACTCCTATGTCCATTCGACTGGTGAGCTGTATGTGAACCTTATAGGTTCTATGATAGTTATCTCATGCTGGGTATTTTAAATACCTTAGTTTTATATGATGTTTCATAAATTTTTGGGACATGATTTAACTCTCCCGATTTTCATATACTTTTAATTGCTCAGTTCGAGTAATTGGTAGTTGATGTTTACATCAAAGTGTTCGAATTGGTAATGCTTTTAGCATGATATTTTGCTTGTGAGTAGACAAATTAGTATAATATATTGAGTTTACTTAAATGGGGGATTGTACAAAATCCATGAAGTTTGGCCTTAACATTCATTGTACATTGGTAGAATAATTAATTTAATTTTATCCAGGACTCTTGGGTTGTTAAATTTTATCTCAATTGTTAGACTATAATTGTGTTTCCTTGTAATTTATTTATTTGCTATAATTTTTTTGCCTACTTGATAACGGCATGCCTAAGTTTATTTGTCTTTTCAAAATGAACTTTTGGAATTGAAAAAAAAAATCATGATTAATGGATTGAGAAAAATATTTGAATATCCATAATTTTATCAAATGTTAAACTTCCTTAGATGGTTTTGGTGACTTTTAGATATCCAAATTAATTTTCATGGTTTGAAATAAAGTATGTTATTATGTTTAATAAATTGCACGTCTTTATTTTCAATAAAACTATAGATATTTCAAATTTAAATAGTGGTTAGGTAAAAGTAATTTACTTTTTCAATAGATGTATAATTTCAAAAACTTAAGGGCTATTTGAAAACTAGAATTTCTAAAATTATACTATTGTAAAGTTTGATTTTTAGTGTTTACAGAATTTAGTTGTGGTACTAAATTAATCCTAATCTTTGTTTAATAGTACTAGTTAGAGAATTCTTTAGAAGGAAATTTTTATAAGCTTAAAGTTTCAAGTATCTTTTTTGATTTGAATGTGGTATATATTCTTAGTACTTGACTTATAAGCAAAAATGTATTTTCACGGATATATTTACAAGTTAGCTTGGAACTAAACATGGGATATTTGTGGAAAAATTTTATATGACAACTTTGAGAAATAAGTTTGATTTAAAAAAAAAAACTTTTGGTACAAATTAATATGGTATAAGTGAAATTTTTGGAAGAATTGAGTATGTGCCAAAGATGTTGTATTTATAATATCTTGTTACATGAATTTTACAAAGTAAAATTTGATTATAGTATTCGGTTTGAAAACACGTGTGAATGAAGAAATTGTATGTTTTCAATTTTAGTTGGAGGTCCTCTAAAACCTTGTCACTAGTATGACTTTATATGCCTTATTATGTGGCTTCTTTTACTAAAATATACATGATATTGGTGAACCTTGGATTATTAAATTCTTATTGAATAATAAATGAGTTTTTATTAGTTAAGTCAAGTTGGGTTGACCTTACCTTAGTAGTCTCAATTGGATAATTAAGTACTTGTGTGGTTAATTTAATTTAGTATCTTAAGTATTAGAAACTCCTAGTGTTAGAGAATTAGGATGACATTTTATTTGAGTTTCAAATAGGAATAAATTAATTTTGAAAAACCAAAGTCTTGAAAGGACTTAGGTGGTATATACCAATGTATGATATTTTCTTTTGAACTTTTAAAAATTCATCAAAATTAGATTTTCAAATGAATTCAAACTATGAATTAATATGCTTAGTTTGGTATTTAATCGAATTTAAGTTATGCAAAATAATGTGTAGTATTTTCTTTTAAAAATATAAATTGGACTTTTAAATTCTTGGGGTTATACAAGTTAGAAGTTGAGTAAGGCTTAAAAAAATTGTTTACCTACTTAAATCAAAATATTTAACTATGTCACACTCTACACTTTTTCCGAAATACTTTATAAAATCTCTATCTTAAAAATGTATTTCAAAACTGCTTTAATAAATTTACTGGAGTGTGGAGAATTTTAAGTTATAAAATGCAAAGATAGTCTTACTGAAGTATACCTTACTTAGACTTTTTCATAAACAAAGAATCCTGAAAACATGTTGCATTTGTGATTTGTCAACAAAAAAAAGATGTGCTTATGAATTTCTTGGAGAGAAATGTTTAAAACTTTTGGAAAATTATTGGGATTTTAAGAAATAAATTATATCATGTTTAATTGTGTTTTGAAGAGAATTGGCATGTTTAAATCACTTAATGGAGATTTTGATTAAGTTATTAGTATTAAGTTAAGTCTGTAGCTCATTACTTAATTTGAGTTGAACCCAAACATCATTATAGTGGTATAATTGATGGTATTTGAGATTAGTTCACTCATGGATTTGTTAGAGAGTTGTTAAACTCTTCCTACTATATTTTAAAAAAGAAATACTTAGAGTTTAGGTTTGGTTTACCTATGGCCAAGGTGAGACCCCATTGTGAACTAGTATAATATTCTTGTATGCCCCATATTTCGTGTTGCATGTTTTAAAAATATTTCTAAAATTTAGTTTTGATTTTAAAATGAAATAAGATTTGATAGAAGATAGGTGTTGTCGCGGAGATTATTTATTCTATTAAAACTTTATTCTGGGGTATTGTAGTATCGTTACTGGTTTTACTTACATATTGGATATCGAGTTATTTGTATATGACTTCCCTTTGTATCAAAGACTTAGAAAGACTTTGGAGATCATTAATGACTTGGGATTATTATTATAATCTTACATTAGATAGACAAATTTATAAAGTCTTTGGATGTAGATATGATATAAGTTATTCTCAAATGGTACAACCTT
Source organism: Parasponia andersonii (assembly GCA_002914805.1). NCBI lineage: Eukaryota > Viridiplantae > Streptophyta > Magnoliopsida > Rosales > Cannabaceae > Trema > Trema andersonii. Next base: position 239,397 of record JXTB01000380.1, read on the forward strand.
GAGTAAAAGACTTAGGAAGTCTTTGGGCTACATGTTATGTGGAGACTTATATTTTATATGTTTGGATTATTCCTTGTCCTATGTACTCCTATATTAGAGATTTCTATTCTTGGTAATTCTAGTTTTGTTCTTGACTATAAATATTTTGTATACTTGGTTGTATCTCACTTGTTATGAGGAATAGTAAATGACTTAAGTTATTATGCTTTCATTATGGTATCCAATCTTTGAACTTGTCTATCTTGTGTGGTATAACACAAGGGTATTAATATCTATTCAAAATCTTGCTAGAGTCTTTGAACTCAGTGATTATTTAGAACTAGACTCTAGATACAGACAAGTGAGATTGTCCCAGTGTAAGATTGATCTAGTATGATCAGGAAGACAGTATCATGTGTATTCGACATTTGATTTGCTATTCTAGTTTGATACCTAACAATCAGTAGTTAGATTATAAGAGTTTTGTATTATTAACTCTTAGAATTGATTACCATTACTACTCCTATTTTGTGCACCAACTTGGCATCATTTTCATTTTCATGTATCGATGTTCTTGTATTCATTGATGAGTCACCCTATAATTCCATATAACTTTGTTTACCAGTTTAGCTCATTCCTTGTGTGGCATCGGCAACTTGGCAAGATTTTAACACCAAGTGCAAGATGTATGATTCAGTATCCTTCTAACCATTATTCCTTATTAATTCTCTCATTCTCTTTATCTTGAATTTGAATTTTGAAATGAAATTCTTTTAAGGAGGAGAGGATGTGAAAACCTACGTTTTTAAAGGGTAAATAACTAATTTTGAGCTAAGGGAAAACTAATAAATTCAAATATTTGGATTAATTAAATTAAAATATCTGAAATGTATTTGGACACTTTCAGGTCTTGGTTCAATTGGGTTTAAGTGTAAAGAAATTTAAAAATAAAGACAAAAATTTAAATACATAAAGGCATAAATGAAAGGCTTTTTGTAAAATCTAGGTTGAAGTGAAATTAATGTGAATAGTATCCAACAACTTAGGAGTTAACATGTGGTACTATAGCTTTAAAAATTTCTTTTAATTCCCCAATCTTTCCTTTCTTTTCCTTCGAAAACTGCCAACTCTCTCTTAATTTTTGAACAAAATGGCAAAATTGAGCCCAACCACCAGCTCCAACATCGGCAATATGCCTATGCATGCTTCTCATCTCTGGTCGACGAAGCCATCCACAGTGGTCTTGTGGCTGTGTGTGCGTCGTAAACGGAGCTGGACCTCCTCGAAACTTTTGCCAACTACGGCATTCTCCGATTAAATGGCCACCATCAGCCACCGATCTCCTTTACCATCAGCGTATTCGGTTCTAATTCGTCCTCCTCGATGATCTAGGATTAGTCTCGTGGCATTAAACAACTCTGGTGAGCTTTTGAATTATTTGGTCGATTTATCAAAATTTAATTTTGGTATTTTATAAATATTTTGGATATCTTATGATTTCTTTTGTGATAGTTATCAAAAGGGACGATTGCTTCTGTAAAATTAATTTTTTGATTGTTAGAAATTTCATAAAAAATTGGTATTCTTACAATTATTTTTTAGAAAAGAGATATGTTGGTAATTATTTTTATAAACAATTTATTTTGATCATGATACTTTTATGATGTAAAACAGGACTCTGAAACAAGAACAAATATGATTATTTCGTCATAAAATCTCTATTTGTGAACGTTTAAAATTTGGAATTGAAAAATGGATATATTTCCAAATATTTTCAAAAAGTAGTATTTTCGCAACTTTTTGACTTTCAAGCCCATTTAAGGGTCAGGACCTCGAAACTGAGTTCTAATTTTGAATTTGGAGTTAATAAGGTTGAGAGATGAATTTTAATATAAAATATCACTATGTTTCGAAGTGGCACGAAATCAAAATTTCGTGGCTCGTGAATAGTGTCATTTTGCAGGCTGCAGGGTAGGTCCCATATCGAGACCCACTTTTGACAAATTATATATCTAACCTAATATTTTTGAATACTTTGAATTTAGTGGTGACCTTCGTTTATCCATTTAAGGCTTCGGTGGAAAAGTCATTTTTTCAAGTGAACTTACCGAGATTCCGAAACGATCATTCGAACACCGAAGAGACCAACAGGAGTTTTCTTCGAGCATCGTTAGCTTAGTACAGATACCATATTAAGGTAGAGGTTCAATTACCTAGTTTTATACTTGATTTGATTTATAATTGTATTATAATTTATTTATGAAAAATCGTGAATTTTTACAACGATTAGTAAATTGTTGAAACAAATTGGATTATACTGGGATTGGACTGTATAGAATTTTATATATATTTATAAATTGTGATTATGGAGTAATACAACGGTGTACTGCCCATGTTATAGTAAATTCCAGAATAATGCCAAGTGAGATTTTAAATCATGATTTGATTAATTCTTAATGCATGGGTATAGTGAATTGTTAAACATACCATAGGTCATACATGAGATATATCTTAGGCATCACGGAATTTAGTGGGCAGCCAGTATCCTCACCCTCGCTAAGAGTCCATAAATCCGCGCGAGATTTTTCTGATTATTCCTACTCAGTAGACATAAACATTTACTTGCCTCTCCGGTTCAGTAAGCATAGACACATGGGTATCTCTCTGGTTTTGTGGGATAGGTATTAACTAGAGAGTAATTAGTACACATAGTACGAGTTATTCTAGTTCGTGATGATAGGATGTGAGCTGATGGGATAGGACCATTTATGATATGTAAAATGATGTGATTTTAGTTTTTATTTTGAATATGTGAATATTCTGGATATCAATTATTTTTATAAACTTAATTTATAAATAGATTTTAGAATAGGAATTAACCATACAGATTTGGTGAAATTACATCTATTCAAATAGGTAATTGAATTTCTACTGTGCATATGAATGCTTTCCTAATACCACACAAAATTATATATATATATATATTAGTGGTGGGACCCATCATTTTTTTTAATTTAAAAACAACTCTCTCTCTCTCTCTCTCTCTCTCTCTCTCTCTCTCTCTCTTTTCTCTCTCCTTCCTAATACATCTCTCTCCCTCTCTCTCTATTCTCTCTCTTGCCGAAGAAGATCGAAGTTGGAACTCCCTAAGCGCCATTGTTCGACCACCATCCGACCACGGGAACCACTAGCGCAGCTCCAGTTTGTCGCTAGATACAAGCCTCCACCCTGGAAGTAGCCACCGGAGCCGCCGAACACTGACTAAGGGTGAAGGGAGTCGCAGACATTTTCGGTCGCCAATGACTATTCTAGCCATTCTACCCTAAACTGAGCTCATTAGATTCGTTTCCTCATTAGGATCATCAAGGTATATATTTCATAATCCCATATTACTCGGTTTGAAAGTTACCATTTTTGTATATTTTTGAGCTTGAGTTTGACTTTTAATCTGACTGTTACATTTCATTTTTTTTCTCAATTTTGAAATATACTCAGAAAATGGTGAAGTTTGATATCTTTATTGACTATATTTGGTGACTAGCATGAAAATAAATATCTAATAGTTTAGATTTTGTCTAGTTTTGTGTACCACTGGTCCAGTGTCAACTCGGATCGAATTAGTCAAGTTATACATTTAACTTAACTATTTTGGGCATTAGGAACTCAACGAAGAAGTCTGTTTGTTGATTTGAAGCTCTGTTGAGAAGTTGACTTTTCCTAAGTGAGCGATCAATGGTGCGAAATTGGTTCCCGTCCCTCCGAACGATCGTCTAATCGGCACCTTGAGAATCCAATAGCGTAGTATCGTTATTTTGGTGAGGTAGAGATTTGGTTACTTCTATTTGACAATGTTTTTGAATAAAACTTATTTTCTACAACACATGATGACAAACGTGACTTTTGAACTATTTTAGATATATGTGATGGAATTAAATTGTATTATGCATATTGGATTGCTCTGGAACTTTTCTGAATACTAGTTTTTTTTGGATATGTTAAAATAGGACTGTTATACTGCACATTTTTCTATAAAATTTAATTTATCATTTTATTAAAAACTAAAGTACCATTTGAACTTAAATTACTGTACAATTGTTTTTACACATCAGTTTAGCGTACACGTATCATAGGATCACACATGAGTACCAGGTTAGCATTATAGGATTTTTACAGTGTGGCACTACGGCCCCACCGACGGTGTAGAGTTCATGAACCTGTGCGAGATTTTTCTTCTAATTACCTCCCTATTTGGCAGGTGTAGGCAATGCAGTTGCCCCTTCAGGTTTAGTAAACAATACACAAAGTGTCTCCTCTGATTATGGGCTAGGTGTTGTGCAGGCAGTATGGCACACGTCGTCCCAACGCCCTAGTTTCTATTGATGAAAAGTGGTGAACTAATAGGTATGAGTGGATATATGTCATGTATTTGTAGACTGATTGGTTTTTGGATATCATATTTTACTAATATATATATTATACCTACACAGACTATCAGCTTTGGAAATAGATATATGCATGTATGCATACGGTTTTGTAAAAATATTTTAAAATTAAACTAACTATGCAAGGACTCTCCATCACTAAAAAAGATTTTTAAATGAGGTAATAGTTTTTCTACTAAGCTTATGAGCTCACCCCCTACTTTCCTCCCTTTCACATGATTGTCTATCTGAGTTAGTCTTATCAATTATTAGGCAAGTTGCTTGGCCTACGTTTACAGTTTTGCTCTCATTCCTCTTCGGTTGGTCCCTATCCCTTGTCTATTCATTTTCATGTTTAACTATTTAGCCAAGTTCATTGATTTTACTAAGTGAATGTGTGAGGATATTTTTACTACTATTTGAGGATTTGATTTATAAACAGGAAATTATGGTTCCCAAGGAGCATATTTTTAAAGTTTTAAGTAATTGGAATTTTGACAAACTTTGAAAGCTAAAATACAGACATTCAGATTCAAGATTTGGAAAAAATTTATTAAATCAACACCTCAATTTTATTAAATTAGGTTTTTGTATAACTTAACAATAATTTCTTAAATTTTAATTAGTGCATCTATTTTTATAAATTAAACTAAAGATGGAACCTTCTTTATATAGAATTTCTAATGATTTGAGGACTAAAATGAAAAACTCAAGTACTTAGTTTCTTTCGAGCTTTTACAAATTCTTTATTTATCTTTATGTACACTTAAATGTACTAAAAGTCACAGCCTTGGATTTTGGATCGTGACTGAATTTGTATCAGAGCACGGCTTCAGATCCATCTAAGATCATGCTTGTGTCAATTTTTAGTGTTTAAAACTATTTTAGAAATGGTTTTGACAAATACCTCATACATTACTTAGGAATTGGCTAGATAAGTTGTTTTTGCTCCTATTCCTTCTAAGTCCTCTTTTAAACCTCTTCAATATGAAATTCTGGTGTCTTTGGGGTGGTGATTTCCTATGAATTTTAGTCTCAGATGTGTCAGGTTGACAAGAGACTATTGATTTCCACTATAGCGAAATCTCTCGCTTCGAATGGACGTTCATTCTTGTACTCTTCCGTTCATTCAGGTTGTAGGCTACATAAACCTCATAGGTTCTAACATAGCAATCTAGTATCTTAAGCCTTGGTTATTGTGCTCTGTCTTTCTCAAGGATTTTTGCTTATGATACACTGGTTGGGTATTTGCACTTCACTAATGTGGCTTGACTTTATTGTGTTTATTAGACTGAGACTTTATTTTCTTAGAATTGATACATTCATGATTACTTAGTTTGGATGCATCGTGACTTAGTTCTATGTTTTAGTGTCTGTGTTGATGATACGTTTTACCTAACATGCTCATTGACTAAGTGATTAGTTTGATATTTTGAGATATTGTTTAATGATAGTACTTGTGTTTCTCTAGTTTTATCGAGTTTTTTTATTGTAATTCTTTGATTGAGAATTCTCGACTTGCTGAGAGTGTAGTTGGAAAAAAAATGAGTTATTTGGTTTTAGAATTTTTTTTTTAAATTCCAAGTTGACAATTAATGTTTTAAATAACATAGATCTTTGTGTTTGACCAAAGTGCCATGTTTGTTTTCAAGGAGATCATGAACCTTTTCAACTTGAGAATGGGTAAAAATCAATACACTTTTTCAAAGGAAATATTGTTTTAAATTAATATGTCACTTTGAGGCTAAGCCTTATGAAACTACCAACCTATTTGTATACTAGTGAGATTTTATTTTACACGTAGTAGTGTTGATTTGGAGGACCTCTAGATCAAAATAATTTGTTTTTATAAATATATATACATAAGTCAAACTTTTCGAGCTCCTTTTTAAACTTTGGACTTAGTAGATTATTAAGCATTTTTCAATCCCTACTTAATACTTGAGTTGAGATTTAATGAATACTTCCACAAGTATGCTTGAAAAATGAATAAATGTAAGTTACTTAAATAAGTATTTTGAATAAAGATATCCACAAGTTTGAATACTTGGTAAATTTTGGTATGGATTGAAAATGATTTTGGTGTGGATTGAATACTTGGTAAACTTCATACGTGTGTTTGAAGATTTATACATGTGATTTTCTCTAGAATATATTGCTTAGAGAATTGGAATTGATATGACTATTTGCGTTATGGAAACCCTTATTAGGTAAAAATGTTTATGTTGGAGTTTTGGTTTAGATTTTGTAGAGTTTGTCACTTGGACCTTATGCATTCAATATTTCAAATTTTCATGTTTCTTCAAAAAAAAAAATTATTTGATATAGCTTATCTTGTTAGCTAATGCATGGTCCCTTGATATTTGTTGGATTGTTTAGTTATTGTGATTCATACTGACTTGATTTTTACAGTGTGAACAAAGTTACGTTGCATAGATATACTGAACTTGTTTAATTTAGATTTTTGGGCATTATGTGATTGGTATTGACTAGTCTTCCTAGTGTTAGGAAAACTTAGGAGAAGGATGATATTTAGATTTTCCAATCAATAAAAGGTATTAAGTTCTATATCTTGGTTTTATATTTGATAGGTTTTGAATTGTGCATATTAGCAGGTGATATTCTTCTAGAAGATTTGATTGTAGCTTTCTAATTCATAGAACATATGTGTATATTAATTAGTTAGTTGTGCCTAATATAAATTCTCATAAGTTTTAATGTATATTTTGAAGAGTTAAGTGAGAATTGTTGTTTGTTTTATCTACTTTGAGAAAATATTTTGATATTGTTTTACACTTTAATATTTTCTGAACTACTAAATTTTCCTTAAAAAAAGTGTAAACTTTCAAACCTTTTAAGAAACTTATTTGATTACTTTGTAAAATATTTTGGAATTTTACAAAAGACATCCCACTGTGTTTGGTTGTGATATAGATTGGGACCCCAAATATTTTATTAACTTTGAAAGAAAAATCGACCACAACGATTTAAGTGTGACATCGTTTATCATTTCACTAGGTTTATGTAATAAATGTCTGTTTTGTTGGTTATAAAGAACAACTGGTGTCTTTTTAATGCATTCCCTGTAAGTTTTAATAAATGGCTATCATGTATAACCCATTTTTAAGTTAATGCTTGTAACTGTTAGAGATTTTCTCCATACATGCATGGAATGAAATTTTCTTTTCAAATGTTGATATTGAGTTAAATCTAATTCCCTTATTTAGTTTAAATTATATATAGCATAGTTATTGTTACATAACTAATGATAAATGGGAATGAGATTACTCATGGATTTTATCTTAAGTGTCGTTAGACTTTATTTTTATATTATAAAGGGATACTCAGAGTTCAGGTGTGGTTTATCTTTAGCTAGAGAGAAACCATATTGTGAACTAGTGTAGTATTTCTAGGTCCCAATACTTTTTACATCAAATGTTTTTAATAATGTTTTCAAAAATATTTTCAAAAATACTTTTATTGAAAATTGAAATAAGGTTGCATGGGAGACAGGAGTCACTCGAGAACGGTACTAGACAGCCTACCCTACAGAATCTTATTTCTTGGGCATTGAGTGTCGATTTCAGTAATGTGCATATTTCTAGGACATTGGATTGTATCCATTGAGTTTTCTTTATATCAAGGACTTGTAGAGTCTTTGGATCAATATCGCTTTAGTTTTCTTTGATGAGGTTTTATACTAAATGAAATATTTGAAATACTTTTGAAATTTCTCATGGTTTGGGCACTTGCATTTGAGATTGAAGTTTGCACTAATATTTTACGTTGGTGATTTTCTGTTTGGGTGTTCTAGTCTCACTTTTGACTAGGAGTTGTTTGTGTTTGGTATTATTCTTTACTCTAATCGGAGAATGGAAAATGGTTGTAAGCTATTAGACTCTCTTTGGCACCTTCGATATCTAAAATCGTTTATCTTATGCGATGTAACACAAGGATATTTGTTCTTCGTCTCAAACTCTATTCGAATACATTTTGTGCTTGTAGAGAGACTCTTGTTAGAGTCATTGACTCGAAGATTATTTAGGTCCGGGTTCTAGCTACAGAAAATGAAAATGTCCCAGGAAATTATCGATCTTGTTTGATCACGGGGACTGTATTCTTATACCTGATATTTGGTCTAGTGTTCTAGATTGGTGCCTTACAATCAATGTTCAAAGTTCTATATTCTCAGCTTCTACCTATGGTTATCATCATTATCTTTTGTCTCCAACCATTGGTATTGAGGGTTTTGTATCTGTTAATGAGTCGTCTTATGATTCTGTATCTCTTCGGGCATGTCCTTATACCATACCATTGTACAGTTCGATATATTGGCAGGATTTTGATGCTAAATGAGGAGTGTCTGTTTCACCTCCTGTTCATTATCTAGATTCGGTTTAATACTCTTAATTTCCATAGTTAAGTATTCACTACACTTCTAATGACTATTTTTTATATTCTCACTCANCTCTCTCTCTATTCTCTCTCCTATCGAAGAAGACCGAAGCTAGAGCTCCCTAGGCCCCACAATTCCACCATTGTTTAGCCAAAGGAACAATCGGTGCAATTCTAGCTCACTGCCAACTGCAAGCTGCCGCCCTCGGACTAGCCACCGAAGTCGTTGAAAGGAGCTGCAGATGTTTTTGGTCACCAGCAACTATTTTGGCCACTACTCCACCCCAAACCGGGCTCATTAGATTCGACTCATCGTTAGGATCATCAAAGCATATATTTCACGATCTCATTTTGCCCAGTTTGAAAGTTGTCATTTTTGAGTATTTTTAACTCTAGTTTGACTTTTAATCCGAACGTTAGATTTAATTTTTGTTGTCATTTTTAGGATGTACTAAAAAAATAGCGAAGTTTGATATATATTGACTGTATTTATTGACCGACATGAAAATCAATATGTAACGGTTTAGATTTTGTCTAGTTTTATGTGTCATCGGTCTAGTGTCAGTCCAGATCTAAATTAGTCGAGTTATATATCTAACTTGGTTATTTTGGGCATTAGGAATTCAACGAAAAAGTCTATTTGTTGATTCAAAACTCTGTTGAGAAGTTGATTTTTTCCAAGTGAGTGATCGAGAGTATAGAATTGGTTCCCAACCCTCCGAGCGATCGTCCAATCGGTACCTTGAGGATCTAATAGCGTGGTATTAATATTCTAGTAAGGTACGGATTTGGTTATCTTTATTTTAAAAAATTTTCGAATAAAACTTATTTTCTGTAATACATGATGACAAACGTGATTTTTGAACTATTTTAGATATATGTGTGGAATTAAATTATATTATGTATATAAGATTGCTCTGGAACTCTTCTGAATACTAGTATTTTTGGATATGTTAAAATAGGGCTGTTATACTACTCATATTTCTATAAAATTTAATTTATCATTTTATTAAACATCAGAGCACCATTTGAACTTAAATTACGGCATGATTGTTTTTACACATCAATTTAGAGTATACATATCATAGGATCACACATGAGTACCAAGTTAGTATCGTAGGATTTTTATAATGTGGCGCTACAGTCCCACTGACAGTGTAGAGTCCGTAAACTTGCGCAAGATTTTTTTTCTGATTACCTCCCCATTTGGCAGGCATAGACAATGCGGTTGTCCATTCAGGTTTGGTAGGCGAGACACGGGTATCCCTTCCAGTTATGAGCTAGGTGTCAGGCAGGTTATGTGGAACACGCAGTGCTAATACCCTAGTTTTTATCGATGAGAGGTAGTAAACTCATGGGTATAGGTAAATTTATGTCATGTGGAATGATTGGTTTTTGGATATCATGTTTTACTGTATAATATATATATATATATATATATATATATATATATGCATATACCTACACAGACTATTAGCTTTAAAAATGGATATATGTATGTATGCATACAGTTTTGTAAAGGTATTTTTGGATTAAACTAACCATTTAGAGACTTTCTAATAATAAAAAGTGTTTTTAAATGAAGTAATAGTTTCTATACTGAGCTTATGAGCTCACCCCCTACTTTCCTCCCTTTTAGATGATTGTCCATCTGAGTCAGTTGTATCAATAACTAGACATGTCGCTTAGTCTACATTTGCGGTTTTACTCTCATTCCTCTTTGGTTGGTCCCTATCCCTTGTCCTATTCTTTTTCATGTTTAACAATTTAGCTAAGTTCATTAATTTTACTAAGTGAATGTGTGAGGATGTTTTTACTACTATTTAAGGATTTGGTTTATAAATAGGATACTATGATTCCTAAGGAGCATATTTTTAAAGTTTTAAGTACTTGGAATTTTGACAAATTTTGTAAGTTAAATTTTAGACATTCGGATTCAAAATTTGGAAAAAATCTATTAAATCAATACCTCAGTTTTATTAAATCAGGTTTTTGTACAACTTAACTATAATTTTTTGAATTTAATTGGTGCACCTATTTTTATAGATTAAACTAAAGATGGACCCCTTTTTATATAGAATTTCTAATGATTTGAGGACTAAAATAAAAAACCCAAGTACTCATTTTCCTCCGAACTTTTACAGATTCTTTATTTATCTTTGTGTACACTTAAAATTACTAAAAGTCATGACCTTAGATTTTGAATTGTGACACTACTTCTCATACTTTCAGATATTTGACTATTTGAGATAGTCATCTTGATGAATAGACAAGTTGTGCAGCTTGTGTATATAGTCCTACTTTTAATTCTTAGTAAGTATTTGTACTTTGTTAACTTTCTTTCTTGTTCAGTTATTTAGCCAAGATTAGTAAATTTACTAAATGGATGTATGAGGATAGTTTTGATATTAATTTGAGAATTTGGAACTATAAGTGATTTAATGTAAATTATTTTGGACATTAGACTAAAGTTTTCAATTGAACTTAATCTATGGTTTCTCAATAATTATTCAAATGAGATAGCTAGAAATGTTCTTGAACTTTATCGAATATTTTTCTTAAGTAATTAAAAACTAATAAGAGTTTGAAATATTGTGGAATTCATAATGATTTGAGGACCAAAACGAAATGATCTATTACTCTATTTCTCTTGAATTTTGTAAAACTAATATTTAATTATTCTTTCATCTACAATTATTAAAAGTCACAACTTTGGATTTCCACTCGTAACACTCATCCTCCATGTGCAACCAAGTACAGTTTTTTGACATTTCTAAGAAACCTGAGAAAGATTCCAATGCGCAACCAAACACAATTATTCAAGTAACAATCACATCATCTTTATTTCCCTATTAATTTAAAAACTTGGAACTCGTCATACTAAACAACCCATAGATATTTTCTAGGCTCATATTTCATGTTCCATGCTAAAAAATTGTATGCCAATATACTAAATTTGACACACTTTTTTTTTTTTTTGCATTTTGCTTATTAATAATAATAATAATAATTGTAATTAAACACTACTTTTATTTTCAAAATATTTGTTTTTCAATATCAATTTTATTTTTTTGTTATCTAGTTACTGATCATAAAGCTCTGCTTCAACTACTAATTTTCAATTGCTCATATTCTACTTAAATGGATATTCTAGTAGTTACAATTACTTATACTCAATATAGTGAGTAGTTTGTCAAGTTTCATCTTAAAGAGAGATTTCAATGAATCTTCATATATGATAAAGACTGAAAAAGAAAGTTATGTAACTCAAAGCATCATAGCTTCATGTGACACAATACTCATCAAAATTATGTGCTAAAATTAACATAGTTGAATCATCCACTTGTGATTCTTCTATTTTGTACCTTTTATGAAATATGTGAGTAGCAATATAGTGAACGAGAGCTCTAATTTATAGGATTTTAGTGAGGATAAAGTTATAAATAAAATTTAATGAATAAAAACAAGAAAAAAGTATAATGTTTAAAATCTTGTGATGCATATTGTAAAATATATAAATATTTTATTATTTTAAAATAATAAAAATATTATAAATTATAACACACATTAAAATTTGTGATGCATGCTATAATTTTTTAGCTATATTTGGTAAAAAAAAAATAGCATATTCTAAAAATAATGCTAAATATACCATACCATTGGAGATATATATATATATATATATATTTGGCCAAATTTTAATACTTAATATTAGCATGACATATAGCATGCAAATGGACATATAGCATGCACTGCAGATGCTCTTATCTACTAAGATCATCTCCTATGTATTTATGCAAAAAAAGTGTTCATAGTACTATGTTTAACATAACATATAGAATTTAGAGATCATATTAAATTTCAATATGTATTATTTTTTATGTTATATCTGAAATACAAAGTAGTACGTGATATAATTTATGTTAAATTTAGCAAGTCGTTGGAAACTTTATTTTTTTTTTCTATGCATGCTAAAATTTAGCATTGACATCATATTAATTGGAGATGCTTTTAATAGAAATGTTATTGCCAATTGTATATTTAATTGAAAAAACAAAGATAAAAAACATAAATTTATGACGACTTTTTAAATAAAATAACGCTGCATGGAAAACTTTAAAAAAACGTTGTGCGATAGTTCTTTTCATTTAGAATCAAGTAATAGGAATCTTGATTTTTGACCCTAAGGAAAATCTAATCGGTCAATTAAAAAATCTAGGACCTTTCAAAGACCGTACGCACACATGAGAACCCCACACATTCGAAAGGGCAAAAAAGTAAAAGTAAAAGTAAAAGTAAAAATTTGGCTGCCTAATTATTAAGGTGAGCGCAGAGCAGAGGGCAGAGATAAAACGCTTTAAACTTTACTCAGCACGCGTCCGACAGAGTCAGTAACAGCAGATAATCTGCTGGAGTCTGTGCCTCCGCTGTCGTATCTCGACACGTGTAAGGACCGCAAGCTCATTGTTCAGATAGACGCCATTGCCGAGTGTACGTTGGCTGCCAAAGGCTTTTCTATCAAATCACGAACCGACACGTAGTCAGATGAGAGAGCTGCTGTGACACACCAGCAGTAACATTGGAAAGTGGTGACCTGTGGTAGATCAGACAAATGCTCAAAACGTAAGACGAAGTTCCCATTGAAACACGTGTTTATCTCCAAGATTTTTCTTTTGACTTCCGGAAATATTTTTAACAGTTTTTTTTTTTTTGGGGGGAGGGAGGGTTGGGGGGGATCAATGGGAAGAGCATTTAATACGAATTTGATGATTGATTTGATAAGATTTATTTTCTTACAATATTTCATTTTGTAAAAAATGAAATGAAATAAAATTAGTGCTTCTTTCTTTCTTTTTGTGGCGATCAAAAAATGCCTTATATTTCCCATGTGGAGTGTTGCAGTACTTGAGATGTACAAAGGGCCGAGTGTTGAAAGGAAAATCACCCATCTTTTACTTGTTTTGAAATTGGATGCTTGTCCAAATAAACTTTCCTCATTTGATATTTATATCTGACATGATGGAAATTGACTAATTTACCTATATACCTCGTATTATTAAAAACAATTTTTTTAAATTCATCCATACAAATTAAACTCTCGTTTTGTATTCAATCTTATTTCTAATATATTCCGCACTTTGTTTTTTCTTTTTAGTTCTATGCATAATAAGAATGTCTCACTTTACTTTAGGGATACATATTTTAGGTGTATGAAAAGTTGAAAACTAACTCAAATTCCACTATGACTCCTAAATTTAAACTGATTTTATGCGTATAAGTCTCCGTTGGAAATAAAATAAATTTTATTACTCACTCAAGTATTTTTATAAGAGAAAATTCTCAACTTCACTTTTCAAGCTCA
>JXTB01000380.1:264939-291423 GCA_002914805.1 Parasponia andersonii
CCTGTTCTTTTTCATATATCTTTCAATCAATGTCAAATATTAGTATCAACTTATATATATATATATATATATATATATATATATATAAATATATATATATATATATTTATACGTGCATTCTTTTTTATATATGATAGTTAATAATGAGTGCTGATAGAAGTACTTACACACATGCACATCTATGTATATATGTGATTAGGGACATATCATTTAACCGTACGTGTTCTATAACATATGTACATATTACATCTGTTATGTATATATGGACGGATGTAATTAAACAATTTTCTTATCATCATCTCGTTCTTCTTATTTATATATATATATATATATGTAGTTCATTTGTTTAGATTCCTTTGTTATTCACGTACCATTATTTTTCTTGCACATAGTACGTCGCAACGGAAAGTATATTAATGTGGAAATAGAGATATATATTTCTTAATTTGCATTGCGTTAGTAGCTAACTGGATTCAAATCTGTAATGATCATGCATCATACTTCGGTAGATCATCCTTTTGCTTTTTTGAATTTAGTCTTCCCTGTTGATGAATAAAGATCAATGACAAGTGACATTGATATGGTCATGATTATCAGTCAATACAAGCTGTATTAATTAGATTCGCTTGTCTCAAAATATATAGTGTTTATATTCGAAGAGCTAGCTCTACATAATCTCACAAAATTATTTAATAATTTCCTAGAGGAAATTTTAGAATTAATTAGATTACTTGAACATGATAGGTTATATATGGAAATATACTATACCACTACTAATTTAATTTGTCTGATACGGTACCATTGACTTAATATATACATATGTAAATAAAATACTGATTCACATGCATGGTTGTACTTCAAACGTTTATTGATCAATTTGAGCCTATATACTGTTGTCTTATAATCCGTAGATACTCAAATTCCAAATAATAGCTGACGTACTAATTAAATACTGATAACTGAATGTTGTGTTTTATATTAAAAAAAATTAATATTGTGTTTCAATACCTATGAGTACTATGAAGTATACCTTTTTAGATGGAATATTATAATAACAGTTAACAATAGACTTTAAGTGCATAGATACTTGCTTTTTAAGATTTTACTTCTCAGCTTCTAGTATTCTAACATTTTTGTGTGTTTCTTCACCTAGCATGGTCAAAACACTTGACCGGTACCAAAAATGCAGCTATGGCGCTGTGGAAGTCAGCAAGCCAGCCAAGGAGCTTGAGGTATATATATACACNAATGTGTCAGTTTATTTCTCGGTTTTGACATCAATGTGTACTGTATTACAGAGCAGCTACAGGGAGTACTTAAAACTGAAAAACAGATTTGAGTCCCTGCAACGAACTCAAAGGTATTTTGGAAGCATGCATTTTGAATGTTCCACGCACTCTTATTTTAACTTCGGATACATGCATTTTGAAGCCTTGCTCTGTGGAATATTGAAATGTTCCACGTACTAATAGATGTGCGTGGTACATGTTAAAATTTAGAGGCGTTACCTACTCTCTAATCTATTAGTTCTATTATTCTAATTTACTAAGTTAAATTATATACTTGAGTATCATGTAGTTTTTACCATTATTTAAATATATTTCTTTTGGACAATAATTTATAGTGCCATTAACGTATCTACATCTCTAATATATGAATACATTATGTTTTCTAATCATTCCTTAAACATATTTAATTTCTCTCCTGGTACTGTAGAAACCTTCTCGGGGAAGACTTAGGCCCGCTGAACACGAAGGAGCTTGAACAGATTGAGCGTCAACTGGAGTCATCACTCAAGCAAGTTAGGTCCACTAAGGTACGTCATATCTCATATGTAAATTAGCCAAATTTTATACGTTAGTTCGTTCATAAACAATATATGTGTATATATCTCATTAAGATTAAAGGCCTATGTCGCAGAACTTTTGAAGAGTGTTTATCAGTTCAAACTCAACTTGTTTAGGCTAGATTAATTCAATCAGCCCATTCAAAATTCAGTTCAGGAAAATATATGTTAATTAAGTGCAATATGAGAACATAAATCCAATCCAACCAAGGTGGCTTGGATTGGATAGGTCCAATAAATTTACGCTTAGACAAATTTCATTTGTAGCTATTCGTTTGTTTTTAGAACTTTTCCACAATTTTCAGTTTTAAAAACAATTTGAGCTTTTTTAGGGCTAATTCGTCATTTTGAGCCACTAAAATAATCTATAAACTCTCAAAGAAAAAAAAAACTCCAATGATAGTGAATGAACAATATATATATATATGTATATATATATGTATACGTCTAAATAAAATCATGATTTCCTAAGTAAAATAAAATCGATATTTTTCTATGAATATATAAAATACATGCATCTGGATGAGTTTGGATCGGTTATTTTTGGAGTCAAAAGTGGTGACGGAACAACCTAAATCCGTTTTTTGAAAATTAGCAATTAATCCAACGTTGACGTCGATAGTATCAAATAAAAAAAATTAAAAAAAAAAAAAGGAAGGGTCGGATTATCACTTTGATCTGTTGAGTTAATTTTTGAATTCCCTAGAACTTTTAATAATGATGCATTAGCTTTCTGTGATTAGACATTCCTAAAAGATATCGTTTTAACAAAATTGCAGTTAGTACTATTTTTATTTTATTTTATTTTAAATTATAATTGCTGATTTTATTGAGAATCTCTGCTGGGCAAATATTTCTTATTCCTTGATCAACCAAAGAGATAGATGAACTTTTAATATCCAAATGTTAATAATCTTAATAAAAATAACGTAATTGGATTCCTAAATTGGGAAGCAAGGTTATAAAATAAGGATTTTCTTTTCCTTTTTTGGAAAAATATAGAAAAAGAGCTCAAAATGACTTAATCCGGAGCATTTAACAACAGCACAGATGTAAGATATAGGGAATCTGGTCTAGTGTCCGAATAAAGTTAAGGAATATAACTGTTTTGCGGTATATTTAACTTTGTTTAATGATACTTTTCTTGAATGGTTTACAGACCCAATATATGCTTGACCAGCTTACTGATCTACAAGGGAGGGTATGTGCTAGCTGCTGCAATTGAACGTATTATAAATCTTAGTAGTATTACTGATAGAAAGCTTTTGCTAAATTAACAACTTAATATTAATTTTTCAAACACAGGAACACATGTTAATTGAAGCGAACAGAGCTTTGACAATAAAGGTAATAATATCATCTCTGTGCTGCTTGGAATATTTTATCTGAGAAAAGTAGGGCAAGAAATTGTTCTTTAATCTTCTTTTTATTATATACACATAATATATCAAGTGTTATACAATATTACTTATATAATGTAAATTTGGATAAGTCATGTGGTCCTTTTTTTGCTTTTGACCATTCAAATGTGTACAAAGTCTTGTGACCCTTTTTGCAGCTGGATGAGATCAGTTCAAGGAATAACTATCGACAATCATGGGAAGTTAATGACCATGATCAGCAGCAAACTATATCGTACGGTCAGCAGCATGGTGAATCTCAGGGGTTGATATTCCAGCCCTTGGATTGCAATCCCACGTTGCAAATAGGGTACGTTAAGACTTATGGTTATAATACCTCTTCTCTTGATATCTATTTTTGAATATTTTATTTTTCTATAACACTTATCGAATTAAATATTGGCTTTTTAAAAAAAAAAAAAAAAGGTATAACGTTGCAGTATCAGAGCAGATGAACACCCCAAGTCATGGTCAACAAGTCAACGGGTTCATCCCTGGTTGGATGCTTTGAGTCACTTTTAGTACTATGGTGATGCATATAATGAAGCATGTGTACCCAAGAATATGCTTTGTGTGCGCTTTATAATATATATAAGTGGTTTTCGTGAACAATATTATGTAACTCCTATATATATGTTGACATAAAATCAGCAAGGACTGATGAATATAGGATGCCCATGTAAGGACATGCCAATTTATATGCTTTTGTAAGAAAATGTATTTACTCTTTTTTGGACTTATTTTTTGGCTTAATTAACTTTCTCTGAACATTTTGTTTACTATATATCTTTGCTTCCAAGAAGAATAATTGTATTATTTCATTACTAATTTATTATCCTCGGTCTTTAATTGTATCTCGTCCTTGAGTTATCCTTACTCTGATGCCTTCACTATCTAAAAATTCACAAGTTTGAAGCGCCTTGTCATAAGGTTCAACTCGTATGGGCCCATATCAGATGGTATGAGTTGATTAGGCCCTTATAAACAGTGTTTATTGGGCAACAACACACCCACGAACCCAAACATACTCCTCAAGAAGAATGGGCTTTGGTTAACACCAAAAAAACCCAACCCATTCTTAATTTCGGCCGAAGAATTCTTATTCTGGAATTTTAATATCCATACCCATTATCCAACAAACATATTATTGTAACTACATGTCATATGAAAATTTTCGCACTACTAGTAAGCGTGTCCATCTAAATTAAGAAATATTGCTGTAGTAGTATTACATGTTTTTGCTATATGACAGGGTAGGAAGGGAGTGTTCTCCGTTGGAAGATAAAGTGTGTTACCCTAACTCCACCGAGACTCGAGCCTTTGACTACGGCTTATCGCTCACTAGACTATAAAATCTGGTTATATTAAAGGGCAAAAGAGACTTTTTAAGCATAATGACAATGTTGTAATTTTAATATTTTGAAATATTCTAATTGAAAATATTTAGAATATTTTAATATTTTGTAACAATTTCAAAAATTACTTTAAAATCCCAAAATACTTCATCTTTTAAAGAGAAGTCCCTTAAAAGAGAAAAAAGAGTCGGAGCTTTGTCTAGTCCTGCCGATGGTGCACTGACCTTCCCTGCTGCCGACGTGCCATCCTACGGCCTCCAACTCCCGCCGACGAAGCCAATGCTGCCACAACCTGTCAAGGTTTCGCCGTCGGATGCCGCTGCAGGAGTTCATAGAAGATCACACCTCTGCCATAATTTTCTGGACGATTGCTCGCTGTCTGACGTCCAATCACCTCACCGCTAGTACGTAGAGTCATGTCTCGATGCCACCGACCTCCTCCAAGTGGTTTCACGACTTAACTAGCTGTTAATAAGATTTTTACCATTTTGGCCTTTTTACCAAGTTTTTAAAAAGTGATATTTTCGTAATTATTTTAGTTAGGTAATTAATTTATCCAAGGTAAATTTATGAGGTAAAATAGGCTTAAAAAATAAGAATAATTACGGTTGGTAAAAGGGTTAAAACTAAAAATAATTACAGTTGATAAAAGTAAAAAGGGTATTCAGAAGTGCGTTAATTTTTAATTAGAAAAAGGGGACATTTTTCAAAATATTTACAAAAAGTAGTATTTATGTAATTATTAGATTTTTGAGCTTAATTAATGCTCGGGTCTCGAAACTGAATTCCGATTTCGAATTGGGACTCATGAAATCAAGAGACAAATTTCAATACGAAATACTACTATGTTTCAAAGTGAAATGAAAATTAGAATTTTGTGCCTCATAAAATTATACTATTTTGCATGTCATAGAATATTTGGCTTGTAAAATTGTATTGTTTTGTGTACCATGAGTCGATCCTGTAGTGGGACCCACTTTTGACAAAATATTTATCTAACCTAATATTTTTCAGTGCTTTGAATTCAGTGGCGACCTCCGTTTCTCTATTTAAGGCTCCGATGGAAAAGTCATCTTTTCAAGTGAACTTATCAGGATTTGGAAACTATCATTCGAATACTCATGTGACCAACGGGGGATTCTTCAAATGTCATTAGCCTAGTATTACTAACATATCGAGGTAGGAGTTCAATTATCTGATTTTATATCTATTTTGATTTATAATAGAATTAAAAATCTATTTATAAAAAATCGTGATTTTACGATGATTTGATGACTTGTTAGAAATTATTAGGTTACACTAGGATTAAACTGTGTAGATTTTTATACATATTTTTACATTGTAATTTTGGAGTAAAATAGAGGTGTGCTACCCTTGTTACGATAAATCCCAGGATAATGCCAAGTTAGATTTTAAAGTATGATTTAATTGTTAGATGCATGGTTATTGTGAACTGTTATATGTTATACATACCATATGATCATACACTTGAGTTTTATTATAGCATCGCAGTATTTTAGATCACTAGCGAGTTGTTGCGGTACTATATGAGAGACCTAGACTGATTTACCCTCAAATTATACTTCGGTATTTGTAGCAAGTTTGAGGTATCGATCCCACGGGAAGGTGAAAAAACAAGTAAATAAGTGACCAAAATTATAACGAAAAGGTTACATAAAAATAAACACAAAAGAAATGAAATTTTGAATTATTTTAGGACAATGACAAATCATAAAATTATAGAGAAAATAATAATGAGAAAACGACAAGACATGAAAGGATCACAATATTATTTCACTAGTTAAATCCTGCTTCGATTTATGCTATAACTCAATTACACAATTTACATCCCAATCTTGTAATTGGAAAATAATATAATAAAGCTCTTTTTTACTACACATGTATTTATTTTGTAAACTCAATAATTAACCATGAAAATTCTATCTTAAAGGTTACCTAAAATCGACGATATATCCAAGAGACAATAGCGTAGTAGAGGATGAACCCTTACTAGAATTTTACCAGAAATAATTATAGTTAATATTGATTACCATATTAAAAAAGCTTGACTGAACTTATATGAGAATGTAAATAAAATCACTGGATTATTGTAAATCAAAAAATAAGAGTTTTTACAAAATAAATTTTAAAATTTTAAATCACACTTGCATAAATCCAAAGCAGAAATATAAACTAGCTACACAACATTGCTTTCCTCGTAATCTTTTATAGAGAAACTACTCAAAATAAAATTTCAGTTTCTCAAAAGTCTAGAGAGAAATTGAGAAAAATTATATAGAGAAAGAAAGGGAGAAGTGTCTCCCGTGAGTGTGTTCTGACGAAGAGAATGAAACTCTATTTATAGAGTTCTAATATCCTTTGTTGCCTTCTCCTCCAATTGCAAAGTGATTAAAAACAATTAATGTCATGATGCCACTATGTTGTGCACTTCTTTTTTTCTTTCTGAATTATTTGATCTATCTCTTATCATCTATGCTTCCACCGCATGCCAAAGTGTCATATTTCTTTATTGATCCAACCACGTGCCCATTTCATAGATACTACGCCTGCCAACATGAATTCATCAAGTAATGTTTCGCATTTTCTTCTCTTTATTTCTTTATTGACTCACTTTCACCACCCGATACATGCACAAACGTGATAACTAACTTTTCCTTAATTAATTCACATATAACCTATTCCTTAATGCTCCAGATGTGCACACAAATGTAAACCTTTGCTTTTCTTTTATTAATGCTACATAGGCGCACGAAGGAAACCCATGTAGTTGTAGACAAAGATAAGCAAATGGCCTTAAGTAATCCATTAATCCTGGGTTACAAAAATGATGCATTGTGTAATATTCTTATAAAAATACCAATTTAAACATAATATTTCCACAAATACACAATTGTAATCATTCTAAAAATAATACTTTTGTATCCTAATCACAACCCCTAACCAACTTATGGCTAGTCTCTAGCAATTCAAGCATAAACAAGAAATACAACATGGTAAATAAATCTGAAAAGAAAAATTAACAAAATTATCCAAATATTTCAAACAAGAAATCATTAAAAGATCACATATGCTATCAAAATTATGTCGATTATAACTCCCAAATATGTGTGTGTATGCATTAAGCCAAACCTTCTTACTGCAAACCATAATACATATGGTTTTGAAAATTTTTCCAAGTAAAAGTCTTAACTCCATATCCTTGCAAGTAAAGATACCAATTTTTAAAAGTAATGGATTCACTCGTGGAGTTGGAAAACAAAAAATCACTCAAATAGAATAGGCACTAGTTAGGACAAACTCATAAACAAATATTGATCAATTGATAGGAAAATTAACTGTTTTGAAATTAAACATTCTTATCACAAATTCGCTTTAGGATTTTAATGGTCAACATGAGAATAATGATCATACTAAAAAAGGGAGCCTGGTGAGAGAAATTATTTCTTAATAACTAAAAGAAGGAAAATTGTCTCCTAAAATGAGAGAAGACTTTATTGAATTGAATTAACATCTCTTTTTTGTTATTTTTTTAATCTTCTTTTCTTTTCTTTTTTTTTTCTTTTTGTTTTGTACTTTTACTATTTTTTTCTTTTTTTCTTTTTTTCTTTTTTTTTAAACTATAGATGAATACAACTAAAAGATTTTTTCACCAAAAATTTCTCACAAGTTTGAGAATAAACATGAATTTTAAGGCTCATAACAATACAAAATTATCTTTTATTTTGACCAATATCATCCTTTTAGCATATCTTCCAATCATTCTCTAAATGAAATAATGGCATTCTAAACAGTGTTTAACCAGTTCAAAAGATCAATAAAAGTTCCTAAGTTATTTTCTCAATCTCTCCACTCACTCACCAAAGATGTGTGAGATTAGAAAAAAAAAATTACAATTAAACTTGGCAATTTTCTTAGCTATATACATTACACATCCATCCTACCATAAGGCTTAGAAATGTGTAAAAAAAATTTCAAGAGTTATTCTCTAATAGTCAAGAGAGCAAAAGTGACTCAAACCAAACATTCTAAAGTTATACCTAAATAACAATGCAAAAATTTCAGTTCAAACTGATTTAATCATGCAATGTAAGCCAGTTTGCACAAGAATTACTAAAATTCAGTAATTTTTTTATTTTGTTTTGTTTTGTTACTTTTTTGTTTTTTTTTCAACATGTATGAAAAATATATACAAAACTAATGTGCTTGAATATACTATCACCCCCAACCTAAATTAGATAGTGTCCTCACTGTCACAAAAATAAAAGAGCAAAGGATAGAGGACACTTAAGTGACAAAATGTCTATATTAAGTCTATATTTTGTGATATGGATGCTAGAGAAAAAGATAAAACATACTAAAGAAAATAAAATAACTGAAAATAAATAAATAATCAAAGGAAAGAAACTATGATATAGAAAGATAAAACTTGATTAGCTTTCATAAACAAGAGCCACCAAAGTGATCTCCTTAAGTTGGTCTACTTTTCCCACAAAATTTTTCAACTGCTACCCATTTACTTTGAAAATTCTCCCTTCGGTTGGATCTTAAACTTCAACAGCACCGTTGGAAAAAAGACATTTCACCACATATGGACCGGTCTATCTCGATCTCAATTTTCCAGGGTGGAGATGCAATCGGGAGTCATAAAGATGCACCCATTGATTTGGTAAAAATTATTTCTCAAGATCTGTTTGTCATGAGCCACTTTCAACTTTGCCTTATAAATCTTAGAGTCGTCATATGTGTCGTTCCTCAATTCTTCGATTTCTGACAACTGTAATTTCCTATTAAGACCTACACCATTCAAATCAAAGTTAAAGGCTTTAGCAGTCCAATAAGCTTTATGATCAAGCTCGACAGGTGGGTGACACACCTTCCCATAGATAATCTGGTAGGGGAACATCCCAAGAATGGTCTTGTAAGTAGTACGATATGCCCAAAGTGCATCAAAAAAGCATAATGACCAATCTTTGTGATTAGGGTTGACTGTCTTCTCTAGAATTTACTTGACCTCCCGATTTACTCCCTCAGCTTTTTCATTAGTTTACAGATGGTAGGCAGTTGAAACCTTGTGAAGAATACCATACATGCGCATCAAAGCCTCGAAAGAACGGTTATAAAAATGTGTCCCTTGGTCACTGATGATGACATGTGGCGTACCATACCATACCTAGATAATACATTTTCTTTCAAAAATTTAACAAAAACAGTGTTATCATTGGTACGACATGGCATGGCCTCGACTCATTTAGACACATGATCAACAGCAAGAAGAATGTAAAGAAAGCCAAAGGATGATGGAAAAGGACCTATGAAATCAATACCCCAACAATCGAATATCTCAATCACAAGTATAAGGTTAAGAGGCATCATGTGGTGACGAGTTAATGAACCTAGACTTTGGTATCTTTCATAGGAACGAAAACAATTATTAGTGTCTTTGAACAAAGTGGGCCAATAAAGACCATACTGTAAATCTTTGCAGTAGTCTTTTTCATTGAGAAATGACCATCGCATGCCTCAGAATGACAAGTTCAAAATACTACTTATCCCAATTTTTGGAATACATCTTCTTATAATTTGGTCAAGGTAATACTTAAACAAGTAAGGATCATCCCAATAAAAATTTCTTACCTCAACCAAGAACTTATGCTTATCTTGTGCACTCCAGATCGATGGAATTTCACTAGAAACTAAGTAGTTGACAATGTGCGCATACCATGATACTTGGCTAATGACAAACATGTATTCATCAGGGAAATAATCTCGAATTGATGGACCTTCAGTTGAATCATTGAATTCCATATGAGACAAATGATCAGCCACAATATTTTCAACACCCTTTTTATCTTTGATTATAAGATCAAATTTCTGCAACAAAAGAATCCATCTAATTAAGCGAGCCTTAGCACCCTTCTTATAAAAAAGTACTTGAGGGCCGCATGGTTAGTAAATAGAATGATAGGCGAACCAATAATATATGAACGAAATTTATCTAAGGTAAAGACAACAACTAGTAGTTCTTTTTCAGTAGTAGAATATTTCATTTGAACATTGATTTAAGGTCCTACTAGTATAATAAACAACAAAGGACTTCCCCTCCCTTGCTAACCAAGGATAGCTCCCACAATGTAATTGCTAGCGTCATACATAATTTCAAACTGCAGGTTCCAATGGGGTGACTGCATGATAAAAGTATAAGTGAGCTTGGTAATGAGTATTTAAAATGCTTCGTCACACTCTAGAGGCCAGTTGAACTCAGTTTCTTTGGCCAAAAGGTTACACAATGGCCAAGATATAGCAGAAAAATTTTGTATAAACCTCCTATAGAAGCCAGCATGTCCAAGAAAGGACCGAATATCTCTTATTAATTTGGGGATATGTAATTTAAAGATCGACTCAACTTTTGACTTGTCGACCTGCATTTCTCTTTCAGACACAATGTGCCCTAAAACAATCCCAAAAGATATCATGAAATGACATTTTTCCCAGTTTAGCACAAGACCTTTTTCTTCACACCTACTCAAAATAGCTTTCAAGTTAAGTAGACATGAGCCAAAAGAATCATCAAAAACTATCAAATCATCAAAAACTATCAATTCATCCATAAAACTTTCCATGAATTTTTTAACCATATCAAAAAATATATTCATCATGCAACACTGAAATATAGTAGGTGTATTACACAAACCAAATGGCATTCTACAAAATGTAAAAGTACCAAAATGGCATATAAAAATAGTCTTATCCCAATCCTCTATTGCTATCTTTATTTGATAATATCCCTAATATCCATCAAGAAAGAAATAGAAGAGATGACCAGCTACTCGTTCTAAGATTTGATCAATAAATGGCAATGGGAAATGGTTTTTTCGAGTGGCAGAGTTTAATTTCCTATAATCGATGCACATGCGCCACTTAGTCACTATCTTAGTTGAAAGAGGGACCCCATCCTCATTTTTAGCCATAGTTATCCCAGATTTCTTAAGAACTACTTGTGTTGGACTCACCCATTTACTATCAGATATCGGATAGATTATACCTGCATCTAACAAATTTAAGACTTATTTTTTAACAATTTTTTTCATTATGGGATTAAGTCTTCTCTTAGGGTTTCTACGGGGTTGGGCTCCTTCCTCTAAATGGATTGTATAGGAGCAAAGCAATGGGAAAATACCTTTAATATCAGCTATTGTCCAACCTAGTGCAGACTTATGTTCTCTCAAATAGTTTATCAATTTTTCATCTTGTTTAGTACTAAGTTCAGAAGAAATAATGACAGGAAAGATATCACTTGATCCCAAGAATGCATGTTTCAAACCTTTAGGTAGTTAGGCTAACTCAATTTTCGGTGTCTCAAAGGTTGATGGTTTTGGCTTTTCTCTTTCACGTGGCAACTCCTCAAAGCGTGGTCACCAAAATCTAGGAATTTTACCCTGCCCAAATATGACAAACAAATCAGAAAGTTTAGTAGGTATAAAATAATCTGAAGTAGGCGAGTTAAGAAGAAAGCTTTCGAGTGGATCTTAGTTTTTCTTTAAACACACTTTCTTTTCAACTAACGAGTCTACCAAGTATGACTGATAGCACTCATCTTCTACTTGTAGTTGTTTTTCAACATGGAAGATGTTAACTTCTAATGTCATATTACCGAATGAAAGCTTTATTTGACCATTCTTACAATTGATAAGGGCATTAGCTATAGCAAAGAATGGTAGGCCTAAGATCAACGGTATTTTCGATTCCATGTTAACAACAAACTATGTATCAAGGATCAAGAAGTCGATGGGGTAGTGAAACTTGTCGATTTGAAAAAGAATATCTTCTACTATGTCTCGAGGCCTCTAGGTGGAGCGATCAGCCAACTGTAATACCACTGAAGTGGGCTTCATTTCTCCAAGTCCTAGTTGTAAGTAAGCTGAATATGGCATGAGGTTTACACTTATTCCCAAGTCAAGTAAAGCTTGGCCGAACTCGTGTACCCCAATGTGACAACTAATGGTAGTGCATCTTGGATCTTTGTATTTCAGTGGTGTTTTCTACTCAATTATTGCACTTACTTATTCAGACAAGAACACTGTCTTTTTTACATGGTGCTTCCTTTTTCATAGTGCATATATCCTTGATCACCTTTGCATATGTTGGTACCTGTCTGATCACATGTAACAAAGGCAAGCTAATCTTAACATGTTGAAGGTGTTCTAGAATCTCACTTTGGTTATCCAGGGCTTCTCCTCTAGATAAGAGAGCTTGAGGAAAGGGCACTTGAACAAAACTCTTCTTCTACATTCCTTATGGAGGGATATCTTCAGTATTACTCAGAATGGTGGTGTTTATGTAACTTGGTGGTAGAGTTGGTCCATCTAGGACTTTACCAGTCCGAGTAGTGATAACATTGACCTCCTTGAGGTTTTGTTATTCAGCAGTGGAAGTTTGTGCCATATGTTGTCCCTTTAGATTAGAATGAGGTTTGGAAGGAAATCTTCCTCGCTCTTGTACAGTAAGAACACTTGTCAACTTCGTGATGTGGTTTTTGATCTCTTTGTTCTCTTCAACAACCTGAGTGAGTACAGACTCGAACTTTTGTTAGTCTTATTTTATGCCTCCATAAATGCCTGAAATATTTCCTCTAAGGGATTCGTATTTTGTCATGCATTTTATTGAGGTGTATGGTAAGATCTGGGTGGTTGAGCCTTAGTGCTTCAATTGTTATTGCATGATGTGGGTTGGTTAGGATCAGATTTCTAACTGAAGTTAGGATAGTTTCTCCATCCAAGATTGTGTGTATCAGAATAATGTGAGAAAGGTTTTCTAGCCATCCCTAAGGCATTACACTATTCTTCATAAACCCCTCTCATCTCACTGTAGGGTAAACAATCTTAAGCTAGGTGATCTACTTCTCCACAGACAAAATAAGTAACCTAAGTTTCTACCCTAGCAACCATGTGGGTGGCTTTACTATCTTAAGTTTTCAAGGCCTCAAGTTCCTTGGTCAAAACTTCTAGTTGGGCTTTTAGGCTGTCTTCTTCCCTAAGATGGTAAATTCCAGTGAGTCGGAACCTATTGGTGCTATCAGTAGCGCTAAGTCCAGTCCAAGTGTAGGCTTTCTCAACTAACTAGTTAAGATACTCTATAGCTTCATCGGAGTCCTTATGTAAGAACTCACCATTGTACATCATTTTTATAAATTGGTGCTCGCTATAGGTAAGTCCCTCGTAGAAATAACTAACTAAGCGCCAACTTTCGTACCATGATATGGGCACATGTTCAACAATTCTTTGAACTGTTCCCAAGATTCGTATAGACTTTCACTATCCTTTTAGGCAAATGACGAGATCTGTCTTTTAAGGTTATTGGCCTTATAATATGGAAAATATTTTTAAAGAAAATATGTGTCATTTCTGTCCATGTACCTATAGATCTTAGTCTCAAAAAATATAACCAACTCTTCGTTTTATCTTTTAAGGAGAAAGGAAAAAATTTCAACCTAGCTGCATCTACAGTATTAGGTTGGCTATGGAAAGTGGCCAATACCTCTTCAAATTCCCTAATGTGCACATATGAATTTTTGCTTTCTAAGCCATAAAAAATAGGTAGAAGTTGGATCATATCAGACTTAAAATCCAATTGTGGCATATTAGGAGGAAACATGATACATGATGGTATAGCAGTGCGTCTAGGATGTAAGCAATCTTTCAAGAACCTAACGTTCTTATCCTCGTATTGCTAGGAGTAGGAAGTATAACAAACAATGCTATGGTGGACCAGGAATCAAAAGAAGCTTCACCGATGGTTCTAGGACTAAATGGTGGCTCAAATTCGAGTTTTCTAACTAGTCTCCCAAGCTCGTTTCTCTCCCTACTCATTAAACCAAAAAAGAAAAAATGTTTTTTTTTACTTTTATTTTATTAATAAAATTGTCAACACTAATCTAAATCTATCAAATTATGCAAATTAATTATAAATTAAGCACTCTAAGATGGTCAACTAATCGCAACTTAATCAAATCCTAATAATACGAACTATGAAAGAAATTTGATTTAAACAATTAAAGATAAGTCAACAATGAATGAAAAGACTTAATTCTAAGAAAAAGATTAAATGTAAAATCCTAATCTAAATCTCAAATTAGTATTCCAACAAATAAAAATAAAGATCTAAAATTATGTTTAGAAATAAAAAAGCAAAAAAATAAAAAAAAAATAATGGTCAATTTAAATTCTAACAGATTCTGTACTAATAATATAAAGAATTATATATATATATATATAAATATAAAGTTAATCTGCACATGCGTAGATTTTTTTAAAAAAACGAAACCTAACCAAATAGCTACCAAACCTAAATAAAAGAAATAAAATAGAAAGTAAGGTACGAATAGAATATTAGAATAGAACCCCCTTTTTTATTTATGCATAGATAAATAAAATTAACCGATAGGAACATAAACTAATTAAACCTGACTAATAACTAAGAATCTATGATTCGTGTGAAAGCAAAGATTTAATTACATTAAAAGCAAATGCAAGTACAAGAACCTATAATAATTTTTTTTTGTTTTTTTAATTATAAAGTAAACATAAGAAAAACATATTTAATGCTAACAAATAGAAACTAACGTACAAACATAATGCGATTACAATTTTTTTTGAGAACTAAAATAAAGAATTATAAACACACTAAAAAAATAACAATAATGAAAAGAAATTTTACTTACCTCTTATCCAAAATTTGGAAATCCTTGATCCTTGCTTTAGCACTTCCCTGACAACGGCACTAAAATTTGATTTACACTCAAATTATACTTCGGTATTTGTAGTAAGTTTGAGGTGTCGATCCCATAAAGAGGTGAAAAACAAGCAATTAAGTGACCAAAACTATAAAGAAAAGGTTACATAAAAATAAACACAAAAGAAATGAAATTTTGAATTATTTTAGGACAATGACAATATCATAAAATTGTAGAGAAAATAATAATGAAAAAATAACAAGACATGCAAGGATCGCAATATTACATCACTAGTTAAATTCTATTTCGATTTATGCTATAACTTAGTTACACAATTCACATCTCAATTATGCAACCAGAAAATAATATTATAAAACTCTTTTTGACTACACATGTATTTATTTTGTAAAACTCAATCAATTAACTATACAAATTCTATCTTAAAAGTTACCTAAAATCGTCGATATATCCAGGAAACAACAACGCAATAGAAGATGAACCCTTAGTCTAGAATTTTACCAAAAATAATTATATTTAACATTGATCACCACATAAAAAAAACTTGATTATTGAACTTATACGAGAATATAAATAAAATCACTAGGATATTGTAAATCAAAAGATAAGAGTTTTTACAAAATAAAATTGTAAATTTTAATCACACTTGCATAAATCCAAAGCAGAAATATAAACTAACTACACAACATTGCTTTCCCCACGGTCTTATCTAGAGAAACTACTCACAATGAAAATTCATTTTCTAAAAAATCTAGAGAGAAATTAAGAAAAATGATCTAGAGAAAGAGAGGGAGAGGTGTCTCCATAGGTGTGTTCTGATGAAGAGAATGAAGCTCTATTTATAGAGTTCTAATATCCTTCGTTGTCTTCTCCTCCAATTGCAAATTGATTAAAGACAATTAATGTCATGATGCCACTATGTTGTGCACTTACTTCTCTTTTTCTTTCTGAATTATTTGATCCATCTCTTACCATCTATGCTCCCACCATATGCCAAAGTGTCATATTTCTGTATTGAACGAACCATGTGCCCATTTCATAGATTCTACGCTTGCCAACATGAATTCATCAAGCAATATTTTGCTTTTTCTTCTCTTTATTTCTTTTTTAATTTACTTTCACCACTCTACGCACGCACAAATGTGATAAGCAACTTTTCCTTAGTTAATTCACATGTAACCCATCCTTTAATGCTCCACATGTGCACACAAATATCAATCTTTGCTTTTCTTTTATTAATTGTGCACGAAGGAAACCCATCTAGTTGTAGATAAAGAGAAGCAAATGGGCCTTGAGTAATCCATTGGTCCTGGGTTACAAAATAATAATTTGTGAATTATTCTCTTAATAATATCACTTTTGGAATAAGAATTATAAAATGATACATTGTGCAATATCCTTATAAAATTACCAATTTAAGCATAATATTTCCACAAATACACAATTGTAATCATTCTAAAAATCATACTTTTGTGTCCTAATCATATGTCTCTATGTAGGTTTTTACTGACATACCTATAGGCAGTGTTAAAATACTGAGTACCTCTGTTAAAGAAGTATTCCAGGACCGTAATGGGAGAATGAGAGCTCACTCTTATATCTTGTTAATGTATGATATATACAATGATATCATTTGGATTTGGTTTTGAATATGTGATTATTCTAGATACTAATGATTTATAAAATTGATTTATAAATAGATTTAAATGTACTAACCATACAGATTTAAGAAATTGCATCCACTCAAAAAGGTAATTGAATTCCTACTGAGCATGTAAATACTTATTCCCTTACTTTTTCACTCTCAGGTAGTGATCGGTATAATCTTGAGAATGTGAGAACGGATTAGTGAAGAATTGGCTACCTTGTTGGAAACTGGTAACTATATAAAATATTTCTGTTTAATTAAATTGGCTTGTATCAAAACTTAAGGGCTCGTTTTACAAACTCAGTCTGTATAATTATTGTGCTGAACTATGAGACTACTAATAATAATGCTTCGATTGTTTAAATAAATTTCATTAACAATCTATGTTTAATAATGATCACAAAACTGTGAGAATTTTCCTTTTAAAATTATTCATATATATTTTTCAAAAACAACTTTTAAATTTTGATTTGTAAAATTTTCATCCTGACATTGGCCCTGGGTTTGGGTCGTGATAGAAAATTTCTGTATCAGAGCAGATTTTTATTTGCCTAGGATATGACAATGTTAGTTTAGATTGTAATTAGTTTTAAAAGAAAAAATAAATATTGTCTCATTAACACTTTGGCATATTTATACAGATTAGTAAGATGCCTCCGAAAAGAAGAGTACTGAGGCAAGAGCCAAAAGCTGAAACTCCACCACTACAATAAGAAATTCCTGACCCTCTAGCAGATCTCTATAATGTTTTGCACGAAATACCAAGACTATGATCTAAACGAGATCCTGAAGCTCGGCATGCCAATTTTTTCAAGGATTTTGTCAAGTTAAGTCTACCTACCTTTGATGGTAAATTGGACTCTACTACAGCTGAGAAATGGCTTAGAGATATTAAAAAGATCTTTACAACCATTGGGGCACATGCTGAGTTTCGAGTGATCTTTGCCATATCGAGGTAGGGGTTTGATTACCTAATTTAATAAATATTTTGATTTATAATTGCATTAAAAATCTATTTATAAAAAATTATGATTTTATGATGATTTGTTGGAAATATTGGGTTATATTGAGATTGAACTATATAGATTTTTATACATATTTTTATATTATGATTTTGGGGTAAAACAGAAGAGTGATGCCCTTGTTACAATAAATCCTAGGATAATACTAAGTTAGATTTTAAAGCATGATTTAATTGTTAGATGCATAGTTATTGTGAACTGTTACATATTGTACATACCACATGATCACATACTTGACTTTCATTACAGCATCATGGTACTTTAAATCACTGGCAAGTTGTTGCAGCACTAGGAGAGACCTAGGCTCTTGCACAGGTTTTTACTGGCATGCCTACAAGCAATGTCAAGATACTTAGATTTGGTTTTGAATATGTGACTATTCTAGATACCAATGATTTATAAACTTGATCTATAAATGGATTTAAGGATACTAACCATACAGGTTTGAAAGTTGCATCCATTCAAAAAGGTAATTGAATTCTTACTAAGCATATGAATACTCATTCCTTGCTTTTCCACTCTCAGTTAATGATTAATGTAATCTTGAGAATGCAAGAGTTGATTAGTGAGGAGCTAGTTACCTTATTGGAAACTAGTAAATATGTAAAATATTTCTGTTTAATTAAGTTGGTGTCTATGCTCAAAATATATTAGTAACTATCGCAATATAGATTAAGGTGTCGATCCCACAGAGAAGTAAATCAACAATAAAAGGTAACGAAAAACAAAAAGAAGAATTGAAAATAAAAATTAACTTTGCAATAAATTAAAATAATCATAGAAATAATAAATAAAAATACCAATATGAGAAAACAAGGCTTCAAGATTCACTTAATTGTTCATCTTACTGTTACCAACTTTGATTCCTATTTATCACTCAATTATATATTTCACATCCCAAACACATAACCGAAAAATATAGTAATTACGAACAGATATTAGTTTAAAGTATTCAATATGAGAAATTCTTCCAATTAACACCAAAAATAATCTATCTTATTAGTTATCTAAGATCGACAATATAT
This sequence comes from Parasponia andersonii, assembly GCA_002914805.1. Lineage (NCBI taxonomy): Eukaryota > Viridiplantae > Streptophyta > Magnoliopsida > Rosales > Cannabaceae > Trema > Trema andersonii. The sequence continues at coordinate 284,004 of JXTB01000380.1, forward strand.
CACAGAGATACTACTGTAGTAAAAGATCAACCAATAAAACAAATATGATTATAATCTAGTTTAAATCACTACATAAAAAAAGTATGACTGAATTTATATAAGAAACTAAAAAATAATATATTGAAAATAAAAATATTGAAGAATTCAACAAACCAAATTTATAAGCGTTGAAGCACTCTCATGAATCAAATATAGAAAAAAAAAAAACTACATGACTAAAATCATCTCTCTAACCTTTCTAAAAATTAGCCTAATCTCGCACTTTCTCTCTAGGAAAAAATAGAATTTTCTCTTCCCAAAATTGATGTGTATTTTTCTCCTCACATTCTGGCTATTTATAGCTGAGCTTGGAATGTTGTGCAAGTCTCCAAGTTTTTGATGATGCAATTTGATTGGTTGGGTGATGTGAAAAACTCACACACTTCCCTCTTTCTCTCTCTCTCTCTCTTCCTCTTCCTTTTTTTCACGTTTTTAGGCCGTGAAAATTAATCCGATATGGACGAAATACGTAAACTCGACACTAAACTCGTATGTGATTGGCTGAAAGAAACATTGAAGTCAACCAGCTTAAGTGGCGACTTTTAATTCGCTCTAATGTCGGGTGTACGAAGATTGCAGACTGGAACTGCTGCAGACGCGAGGCCTACATGTCAGCTGCTTCCTCACTCACCTGCCAGCCCGAGTGAAAAGCACACCTGCATCCAGATGACCTGGGTATAGAATTAAACAATTGAGATCGTGCATGGAGTCCATTTCCCACTCGCGAGATTGGCTCATCATGTTTCTGACTTTTTTATTCTTCTTTATCTAAAATCAAAATTAATCTATATCAAAATTCAAAATCAAAATAAATTGAATTAAATTAAATTATAATAAAACGTTTATCTAGACTAAATAAAATTCAAATTAAACCTAAGTTATAATCTAAATCAAATTGAAAGTATAATCTGAATTTAATTAAATAAAACTAAATAAATTAAATTAAATACCTAAAATTTAATAAAATTATATCTAAATACTAAAAATCAAATTAACTATAAAACAACCTAAATTAAACTAAAAACACACAAAATATATAAGAAAAAGAACATAAATAACTCTATTTTCATAGAATTATCAGTTGGTTTGTATCAATACTCAAACGCCTATTTCACGAACTCAGTCTTATAATTATTGTGATGGATTATGAGACTACTAATAATGATACTTGTTTTTTTTAAAATAAATTTCACTAATAATCTAGATTATCGTTAGTTGTTTGGCATAGGATAATCCTAAGGTGGGAATGAGTATTTCAATGCATCCCCATATTTGATATAATTTTAACACCCAATGAAGTAATCACCTCGAGAATGAAATCCTCTTAAGTAGAAGTCATCTTAAAATTGCTAAAACATATGGATTTTAGATGATCTTCAATTTAAAACTCACCCTAAAAAACGAAACAAAAAAATACAACATCTCAAGAATTGTAGCAAATTATTTTATTTTCTGCTAACAAGTTTTATTATTTTATAAGTAATTTAATTTTATAATTATTTTTTAAGTTTAATTTAAGCATATTGTCTTGCACAATTAAACATAATTATCTAATATCTCACGAATCATAAACAAGATTACTGTGTGCAACTAAACACAATTATTTTGAATATCAAGTATTTATATCACCATTTTTAACATTCTGATTAACTTAAAATTTAGATTACTTTCTCCCAAACACTCTAATAGTAATCACAATACTATACAAATTTTACGTTTTAAATTATTCTTGTAAATTTTTCAAAAATATCTTTTAAAGTTTTATTTATAAAATTCTCTACTTGTCACCTTCTTGTAAGTTCACGACGTGACATAGACCCCTTTAATCGATCTATGATGTAATAGTATTATTTGAATAGTTTAAGCTAGAACTTCAAATCTGATGCATTGATCAACAAAAATGTAATAATACGGATAATGATTATAATAAATTAGAAGCTTCGTACGTTTTGGTTTGTCACATTCAAGAGCTAGATCTAGCCAACAACGATGTAATTCGTAGACATGGGCAATGAAAGTAAAGTTCTGCAAAGAGACCTTTTTGGGATGCTTTCTTTATTATTATTATCCAATTTTTTTTGAAAGAAAAAAAATGCTTTCTGACCGTACAATGGGACGTCTCAATCAGTCCTGTCCGGGGGAGGTGGTTCAGATGAGCGAATGGGATTTGGTGATTGATAATTAAACAACGTTGTCCTTGTCCTCCAATCACAGCTTGAAACGTTTTCTGAAAAACCAGCCCTTGTTTTACGACCGGCCCCTACTACTGGTGACTGGTCCCTCTCATCTCATCTACCCAGAAATTTCCATCTCTCTCCCCTATTCTTGATGATATTTATCTATTCCTATATTATTTATATTTATAGCTTACTACCCATTTCGTTTTCCATGTCTCCCGTACGGACAAAACCCTAATTTCTTCCCGCAACAGAAAAAAATCTTCTCCCACAAATCTGGAGACATAACCCATCAAAGACTAATCAAACTTCCACTCCATACCTACTTCTTTTTTTTTCTTTTTTTTTTTTTAATTTTTAATTTTTTATTTTTTTGGGTAATGATGCTTATTATGATCTTCTTATATATTCAAACTCTTCTCCACCCAAAGTAAAGATCTACGATCGACCACTCCCCTCCACTCCTTCAAGGTTCGTATATACTACATATTTTTTCACGCTTAATTACTTCTTTGCTTTCGTGTGAATTTTTTTTAATTCATTTGATAGTTTTAGAATGGCATTAGAGCTACTAATATCAGGAATGTTTCCTATTGAATATTCCAAACGAAATTACCGAAATTAATTTAGGGTGATCCGTGATTTTGCTTATCCTTAGCCCTGCAAGAGTTTTTACATCTTATATTCCAAACGACATGTGTTCTGATTTTCTTTGTACCTCTGATCATCAGCATGGCCAATATTGCCCAGTAATTTGGCAATATTTATATTATTGTTTTTGTTAAATGCTTGAATATGTTTGAAATATAATTTAAGACATTAATATTGAGAGAGAGAGGGGGGGGGGGGGGGGGTTAATACTGTTCCATATGTTTGTATAATTATTAGAAGGGATGTACAGTTATTGATGTGATCTTTCCAACCCTGGCAAAAGTTTGAATATATAGTACAATATGTGTACTACTTACTACTTAGCTAGCTGTAGTATTTTTCTTTAGACTCGTATATATATATATATGTATTAATTAACCCGTGTCCGTACAATTGTTCATCATGAAATATATATGTGTACATAAATTTAAGGGGGCAAAAAGTAGACTGTACATGTACATATATGCTTTTTATGCACTAGAGCTACGTGTCATTTGGCGTGCTCTCCTACTTGATTTTGGAACCTAGAATTTATGCTTAATCCAATGTTTGTTGATGACCAAGGAGAAATCCCTCCTTAATGATTTAAGTTGGGGAAACAGCGCCTAAATAAACAAATGATATCTTTTTCCTTCAATTTAGGGCAATTCAATTATGTCCTCACAAAAACCAACAAAATTTGGAGCAAGTTGAAGTTTTCATGCTGGAATTATTAGTCTATATATTAATTTCCTGTGACATATATAGCTAGCTTTTTATTTCACAATAATAAGAAGACATATACTTGTATTAGACTATATCAATATTTTAATTTAATTATATATAAAATGTGAAATATTTAAGTAAATTCAGTTGTCATATTGACACAGCATGAGTAGACCATGTCAGGACCGTAAAAATTTGTTTGCCCTTCCCTTTACATGTTTAGATGTTTCATTAATGTTCAGATTTCCTACTTTGATGGTTAATTAAACATGAGCTACAAATTTATATGTGGTGTATGTGGCAGTGGCACAGTACTGTGTTGGTTTCATGGGAAGAATTAAAATTACTAGTAATTAGCATTATCTCAAGTACATCTTAAGTAATTCTTCTACTTACTACATTTTCGTCTTATGACAATGGCAAGTCTATATCTTATTTTCAATATTTTTGCATGAAAGTCGTTTACTACAGTTCAACTGTTATTTGGTGCTGTCCTGAAAATGATATTGAAAATTAATGATTTGAGTGTAATGGATATAAAATTGTTTTCAGTTATCTATATTATATATAAATTTACATACTGTATGGTGTATTAATCCAATCTTGGACACTACTAGAGTCTTCATTCCCCTAGACTGAGCGTGTATTCTTGCCTCTAGATTTAAGCTCTCTTGTCATTTGACAGTTTCACAATAGCAGATAGAAAAGTTTTGTTGGATGGTAGGTATATAATGAAGGACTGTGCATGTGCATTATATCTGCAGAGAAAAGACAAGTAACAAATATTTCTACACTACAGGTGGTAAGTGAAGCCAACTAACACATAGAAACATGACCTGGATATGAAATGTTGGGGATTTATGTCTTAGTTCTTGCATATTAGTTAAAGTTGCAGGCTAGATTTTGCCTTAGTATGCTCTGCTATGTTTGGTCATCTTAATCTCTGATCATCTTGATCTGTTGTATGGTACACTTTAGCTAACCATATTGGCCAAAAGATACACTTGGGGGGTAGGTATTATCACTGGGGGATTCTGCAGGGCTATTTGAAAGTTACCTCGGAAATTTAGAAATGACCGAGATAAAGCTGTCTTAGCTAGCTAGCTACTAGGTTAGGCATTCCTTGTAGTCATGTTTATAGAGAAGCTAGCTAACCAATTGCTGTGAAGACAAATTAGCTTCTTTAAGACTGAGAAACATGAATAAGAGATGTGGTGGCTTTATTAATTAGGTTCTTTCTTTCGGTCTTTTATTAGCATGAACAGACTTGTGTCGTAGAGGCTAGAGCTGGTTCTAATTCTTTTGGTTTGCCTTTTATCGTTTGTCACAGAAGAAGAAGGGGGGAAAAAAAGTTACTAGTAAAGAGACGATCATTGATAACCAATTTTCGTTACAGTATCCAGAAAATGGTGCCCTTGAAATTCCTCTTCAGTCTTTTAAGATACTAGTTATAAAAGGATATACATTGGATATATATATATATATATATTATAGTTGATGCATATTAAGTATGGAGATTTGATGCGTCTTGATCCATCTGACCAAGCCTCATTCTTCATTTAGGTGATAACCACGATAGAGTCCACTTCAATAGAAGGTGTGGATATGTCGCCCCTTCCATTAACATGTTTGCGATACTACTTTTTGCTAAAGTGCTGTGAATGATTAAACTTCTTTTTCTTCATCTTATCTTTTGCTTGAAATTGAGTGATTGGACTTGTCCTAACTGGCCAAGTAAAAATTGTAAATTTCAAGCTCAAATTACTACCCGAAGCTCACCTTGTGGAGCAATTATTTCCGTCCTCGCCAATGTTTTACGCTCATAAATGCTGCCTTAATTTAATTAATTTTCCAATGGCTAGAACATTCGGCATTTTTTTTCTGTTATACAGGGTAACAAACAGGAGTTAGGCCATCACTAAATTAGTTCTCTTGGAATGAATCTGATGTGCTCTTAATAATAGCAAAACTGAATATGAATTACTATCAATCATTTTTTTTTTAATTCTCCATAATTTCTAGCCAAAATAAAGAGGCACCAGTTTTAAATTTAACTTATACCATATTAGTCTCCTCTTAATTCTATAACTCTTAAACATATATAGTCGACTCGTTGACTTTGATCTTAGGCAAGGATATTCCCCTTTCAGGAATAACTTATAAAATTTCGTCGGTCTTTAATTTGTTTGTTTTTCATTACATTAACATATTTTGATTGGCCAACTGAGGGTAGCCCACTTGGTCCAAGGCTTGAGAGATGTGTGTGTGAGTTTGAGAGATTAAGAGTTCAAAATTTGGTAAAGTGTGTGTTATTTTCTTTTAAATTTGTATTAAGTGGTGGCCATTAGTTACGCCCTATTTTAAAAAAAAAATAGAAAATATATTTTGATTGTTGCATATAAGCCTCACATTTATATTTCAATTAACTAATAAGATTGGGTGATTCGTTTGGTGACTGATTCCATTCCCATATCATATCATACCATCTTAGCCACTCTTTACAATAAAAAATTAGAAAAATAATGAATCTTCCATGCTACTACCATTGAACCTAAGTACTGTGGGAGCGAAAGAATTGTTCTGTTTATGCTTCTGTTATATATGCCCCAAAATATAAACATTTAAGACATAAATGGATACTTTTAATCAGTGTGTATATAAGATATATGCATAAAAACTACAAAAAGTGAAAATCCACTTTAGGGGAACTTATTGGCCCTACATTAAGTAAGAGGCATTAGGCAATCCACAAAACTTAATTAAGTTTGCCACCTATATCTGGTTATTATGCTATAAGATACACCATTTGAAGCTCAATGTTATATAATATATCAATACGAGAGATGTATCATTGAAGCTCGTTATATAATATATCAATACGAGCAAATCCCACATAAAATGTAATTGTAATCCAAATTAACATATTATATATTATGTAACTTGGTATTCGACACCATAAAATAGTCATAGCATTACTCTATTTACATCTCACCCTTTAATTCATATTTATTACCTTAATAAGTAATAAAGTCATATTTATTATCTTCTTTATATGTACGTAGAACAAGTGGCCATGGCCCCCCTTTTTTGAGGGCACCATGGCACTGAATTTTATTGTGTTATTTGTTAATTAGTCAAATGGTCAGTCGAAATTGCGGCGTGCGTGAATATGGTTCGGACAATTCTCCTCCAGTCTTTATTTCAATTTTCATGCCTGATTAGGAGCGTCACCTGGTAAGCAAAGGGATAATTTCCACTGTTATTGAACTCGAGGTTTATGATTTTTTTTAGAAAAATAATTAATTAAATACAGAATTTTAGCTTATTGCGTTTTATTACTAAAACGAAATGTGTTTCAACAAACAACAATGGGTAAAAAAACTTGATCCTTATTTCAACAATAAAAATGTCCTCAAAAAATTTTATTATTTCTTCTCCACTTTAAGCTAGTTAGGCAACAGAATACTAGCTAATTAGTGTGTTCAACATTTTTATCTTCTTGCAATTTACATGTTAGGCATGATTCGTATCCATGCAAAATAAATAAAAAATGAATAAATAAATAATAAACGAAAACAAAAGATGACTCTTCCTTAATATTAATTTGTTTGAAAAATGATTAGTTTTTCCCTGTAAAGTACGATATTGGAGATGGATGCGCATGTGTTTGCCATAGTCTTCAATTCATGCTCTTGAGACCATTATTTTTGTTATTATTACTATTATTAAAGCAAAGAAAAAGATATGGTTTATTGTATTTAGCCATCTACTTTTCTAATATTTAGTAATACTTATATTATAATTGCTTTGGAATCTTTGTTTTGGGAGTGGGATAAGGATGTAGTACC